>JAEIFO010001460.1:0-104571 GCA_018903695.1 Zaprionus gabonicus | reverse complement strand
AGCCTTTGTCTAGCGTGTGCATAGCCTGTGTCTAGCCTGTGCCTAGCCAGTGTATAGCCTCTGTCTAGCCTGTGTCTAATCTGTGTCTAGCCGGTGTCTAGCCTGTGTCTAGCCTGTGCCTTGCCTGTGACTGGCATGTGCATAGCCTGTGCCTAGCCAGTGTCTAGCCTGTGTCTAGCCTGTGCCTTGCCTGAGACTGGCATGTGCATAGCGTGTGCCTTGCCTGAGACTGGCATGTGCATAGCGTGTGCCTAGCCAGTGTCTAGCCAGTTCCTAGCCTGTGCCTAGCCAGTGTTTAGCCTTTGTCTAGCCTGTGTCTAGCCTGTGTCTAGCCTGTGCCTTGCCTGTGACTGGCATGTGCACAGCGTGTGCCTAGCCAGTCTCTAGCCAGTGCCTAGCCTGTGCCTGGCCAGTGTCCAGCCTTTGTCTAGCCTGTGTCTAGCCTGTGCCTAGCCAGCGTATAGCCTGTGCCTAGCCAGTGTCTAGCCTGTGCCCAGCCAGTGTCTAGCCTGTGTCTAGCCCGTGCCTAGCCAGTTTCTAGCTTGTGTCTAGCCTGTGCTTAGCCAGTGTCTAGTCTGTGCCAATCCAGTGTCTAGCCTGTGCCTAGCCAGTGTCTAGCCTGTGTCTAGCCTGTGGCTTGCCAGTGACTGTCATGTGCATAGCCTGTGTCTAGCCTGTATCTAGCATGTTTCTAGCCTGTGTCTAGCCTGTGTCTAGCCTGTGTCTAGCCTGTGTCTAGCTTGTGTCTAGCCTGTGTTTAGAATGTGTCTAGCCTGTGTCTAGCCTGTGTCTAGCCTGTGTCTAGCCTGTATCAAGCCTGTTTCTAGCCTGTGTCTAGCCTGTGTCTAGCCTGTGTCTAGCCTGTGTCTAGATTGTTTCTAGCCTGTGTCTAGCCTGTGTCTAGCTTGTGTCTAGCCTGTGTCTAGCCTGTGTCTAGCCTGTGTCGAGCCTGTGTCTAGCCTGTGTCTAGCATGTGTCTAGCTTGTGTCTAGTCTGTGTCTAGCCTGTGTCTAGCCTTTGTCTAGCCTTTGTCTAGCCTGTGTCTACCCTTTGTCTAGCATGTGCCTAGCCTCTTCCTAGACTGTACCTAGCCAGTGCCTAGCCTGTACCTAGCCAGTGCCTAGCCTGTACCTAGCCTGTACCTAGCCAGTGCCTAGCCTGTACATAGCCATTGTCAAGCCTGTGCCTAGCCAGTGTCTAGCCTGTCCCTAGCCAGTGTCTAGCCTGTGCCCAGCCAGTGTCTAGCCTGTGTTAAGCCTGTGCCTAGCCTGTGCTTAGCCAGAGTCTAGTCTGTGCCAACCCAGAATCTAGCCTGTGCCTAGCCAGTGTCTAGCCAGTGTCTAGCCTGTGCCTAGCCAGTGTCTAGCCAGTGTCTAGCCTGTGCCTTGCCTGTGTCTGGCATGTGCATAGCCTGTGCCTAGCCAGTGTCTAGCCTGTGTCTAGCCTGTGCCTTGCCTGAGACTGGCATGTGCATAGCATGTGCCTAGCCAGTGTCTAGCCTGTTTCTAGCCTGTGTCTTGCCTGTGTCTAGCCTGTGTCTAGCCTGTGTCTAGCTTGTGTCTAGCCAGTGTCTAGCTTGTGTCTAGTCATTGTCTAGCCTGTGTCTAGCCTGTGTCTAGCCATTGTCTAGCCTGTGTCTAGCCTGTGTCTAGCCATTGTCTAGCCTGTGTCTAGCCTGTGTCTAGCATAAGCCTAGCCTCTGCCTAGCCTGCACCTAGCCAGTGCCTAGCCTGTACCTAGCCAGTACCTAGCCAGTGCCTAGCCTGTACATAGCCATTGTCTAGCCTGTGCCTAGCCAGTGTCTAGCCTGTGCCTAGTCAGTGTCTAGCCTGTGCCCAGCCAGTGTCTAGCCTGTGTCTAGCCTGTGCCTAGCCAGTTTCTAGCCAGTGTCTAGCCTGTGCCTAGCCAGTGTCTAGCCTGTGCCCAGCCAGTGTCTAGCCTGTGTTAAGCCTGTGCCTAGCCTGTGCTTAGCCAGAGTCTAGTCTGTGCCAAGCCAGAATCTAGCCTGTGCCTAGCCAGTGTCTAGCCAGTGTCTAGCCTGTGCCTAGCCAGTGTCTAGCCAGTGTCTAGCCTGTGCCTTGCCTGTGACTGGCATGTGCATAGCCTGTGCCTAACCAGTGTCTAGCCTGTGTCTAGCCTGTGCCTTGCCTGAGACTGGCATGTGCATAGTGTGTGCCTAGCCAGTGTCTAGCCTGTGCCTTGCCAGAGACTGGCATGTGCATAGCGTGTGCCTAGCCAGTGTCTAGCCTGTGTCTAGCCTGTGCCTTGCCTGAGACAGGCATGTGCATAGCGTGTGCCTAGCCAGTGTCTATCCAGTGTCTAGCCAGTGCCTAGCCTGTGCGTAGCCTGTGCCTAGCCTGTGCCTTGCCTGAGACTGGCATGTGCATAGCGTGTGCCTAGCCAGTGTCTAGCCTGTGTCTAGCCTGTGTCTAGCCTGTGTCTAGCCTGTGTCTAGCCTGTGCCTTGCCTGAGACTGGCATGTGCATAGCGTGTGCCTAGCCAGTGTCTAGCCTGTGTCTAGCCTGTGTCTAGCCTGTGCCTTGCCTGTGACTGGCATGTGCATAGCCTATGCCTAGCCAGTGTCTAGCCTGTGTCTAGCCTGTGCCTTGCCTGAGACAGGCATGTGCATAGCGTGTGCCTAGCCAGTGTCTAGCCTGTGTCTAGCCTGTGCCTTGCCTGAGACAGGCATGTGCATAGCGTGTGCCTAGCCAGTGTCTATCCAGTGCCTAGCCTGTGCCTAGCCTGTGCCTAGCCTGTGTCTAGCCTGTGTCTAGCCTGTGCGTTGCCTGTGACTGGCATGTGCATAGCCTGTTCCTAGCCTGTGTCGAGCCTCTGTCTAGCCTGTGCCTAGCCTGTGTCTAGCCTGTGTCTAGCCTGTGCCTTGCCTGTGACTGGCATGTGCATAGCCTGTGCCTAGCCAGTGTCTAGCCTGTGTCTAGCCTGTGCCTTGCCTGAGACTGGCATGTGCATAGCGTGTGCCTAGCCAGTGTCTAGCCAGTGCCTAGCCTGTGCCTAGCCAGTGTCTAGCCTTTGTCTAGCCTGTTCCTAGCCTGTGTCTAGCCTGTGTCTAGCCTGTGTCTAGCCTGTGCGTTGCCTGTGACTGGCATGTGCATAGCCTGTTCCTAGCCTGTGTCTAGCCTGTGTCTAGCCTGTGCCTAGCCTGTGTCTAGCCTGTGCCTTGCCTGTGACTGGCATGTGCATAGCCTGTGCCTAGCCATTGTCTAGCCTGTGTCTAGCCTGTGCCTTGCCTGAGACTGGCATGTGCATAGCGTGTGCCTAGCCAGTGCCTAGCCAGTGCCTAGCCTGTGCCTAGCCAGTGCCTAGCCTGTGCCTAGCCTGTGCCTAGCCTGTGCCTAGCCTGTGCCTAGCCTGTGCCTAGCCTGTGCCTAGCCTGTGCCTAGCCTGTGCCTAGCCTGTGCCTAGCCTGTGCCTAGCCTGTGCCTAGCCTGTGCCTAGCCTGTGCCTAGCCTGTGCCTAGCCTGTGTCTAGCCTGTGCCTTGCCTGTGACTGGCATGTGCATAGCCTGTGCCTAGCCAGTGTCTAGCCTGTGTCTAGCCTGTGCCTAGCCTGTGTCTAGCCTGTGCCTTGCCTGTGACTGACATGTGCATAGCCTGTGCCTAGCCAGTGTCTAGCCTTTGTCTAGCTTGTGCCTTGCCTGAGACTGGCATGTGCATAGCGTGTGCCTAGCCAGTGTCTAGCCAGTGCCTAGCCTGTGCCTAGCCAGTGTCTAGCCTTTGTCTAGCAATTGCCTAGCCTGTGCCTTGCCTGTGCCTAGCCTGTGTCTAGCCTGTGTCTAGCCTGTGCCTTGCCTGTGACTGGCATGTGTCTAGCCTGTGCCTTGCCTGAGACAGGCATGTGCATAGCGTGTGCCTAGGCAGTGTCTAGCCAGTGCCTAGGCTGTGCCTAGCCAGTGTCTAGCCTTTGTCTAGCCTGTTTTTAGCCTGTGCCTAGCCAGTATATAGCCTCTGTCTAGCCTGTGTCTATTGAGTGTCTAGCCGGTGTCTAGCCGGTGTCTACCCTGTGCCTAGCCTGTGTCTAGCCTGTGTCTAGCCTGTGTCCAGCCTGTGTCTAGCCTGTGTCTAGCCTGTGTCTAGCCTGTGTCTAGCCTGTGTCTAGCCTGTGTCTAGCCTGTGTCTAGCCTGTGTCTAGCCTTTGTCTGGCCTGTGCCTAGCCTGTGTCTAGCCTGTGTCTAGCCTGTTTCTAGCCTGTGTCTAGCCTGTGTCTAGCCTGTGTCTAGCTTGTGTCTAGCCTGTGTCTAGCCTGTGCCTAGCCTGTGTCTAGCCTGTGTCTAGCCTGTGTCTAGCCTGTGTCTAGCCTGTGTCTAGCCTGTGTCTAGCCTGTGTCTAGCCTGTGTCTAGCCTGTGTCTAGCCTGTGTCTAGCCTGTGTCTAGCCTGTGTCTAGCCTGTGCCTAGCCTGTGTCTAGCCTGTGCCTAGCCTGTGCCTTGCCTGAGACTGGCATGTGCATAGCGTGTGCCTAGCCAGTGTCTAGCCAGTGTCTAGCCTGTGTCTAGCCTGTGTCTAGCCTGTGCCTTGCCTGAGACTGGCATGTGCATAGCGTGTGCCTAGCCAGTGTCTAGCCTGTGTCTAGCCTGTGTCTAGCCTGTGCCTTGCCTGTGACTGGCATGTGCATAGCCTATGCCTAGCCAGTGTCTAGCCTGTGTCTAGCCTGTGCCTTGCCTGAGACAGGCATGTGCATAGCGTGTGCCTAGCCAGTGTCTAGCCTGTGTCTAGCCTGTGCCTTGCCTGAGACAGGCATGTGCATAGCGTGTGCCTAGCCAGTGTCTATCCAGTGCCTAGCCTGTGCCTAGCCTGTGCCTAGCCTGTGTCTAGCCTGTGTCTAGCCTGTGCGTTGCCTGTGACTGGCATGTGCATAGCCTGTTCCTAGCCTGTGTCTAGCCTGTGTCTAGCCTGTGCCTAGCCTGTGTCTAGCCTGTGTCTAGCCTGTGCCTTGCCTGTGACTGGCATGTGCATAGCCTGTGCCTAGCCAGTGTCTAGCCTGTGTCTAGCCTGTGCCTTGGCTGAGACTGGCATGTGCATAGCGTGTGCCTAGCCAGTGTCTAGCCAGTGCCTAGCCTGTGCCTAGCCAGTGTCTAGCCTTTGTCTAGCCTGTGCCTAGCCTGTGTCTAGCCTGTGCCTAGCCTGTGTCTAGCCTGTGTCTAGCCTGTGCCTTGCCTGTGACTGGCATGTGCATAGCCTGTTCCTAGCCTGTGTCTAGCCTGTGTCTAGCCTGTGCCTAGCCTGTGTCTAGCCTGTGCCTTGCCTGTGACTGGCATGTGCATAGCCTGTGCCTAGCCATTGTCTAGCCTGTGCCTTGCCTGAGACTGGCATGTGCATAGCGTGTGCCTAGCCAGTGTCTAGCCAGTGCCTAGCCTGTGCCTAGCCAGTGCCTAGCCTGTGCCTAGCCTGTGCCTAGCCTGTGCCTAGCCTGTGCCTAGCCTGTGCCTAGCCTGTGCCTAGCCTGTGCCTAGCCTGTGCCTAGCCTGTGCCTAGCCTGTGCCTAGCCTGTGCCTAGCCTGTGCCTAGCCTGTGTCTAGCCTGTGCCTTGCCTGTGACTGGCATGTGCATAGCCTGTGCCTAGCCAGTGTCTAGCCTGTGTCTAGCCTGTGCCTAGCCTGTGTCTAGCCTGTGCCTTGCCTGTGACTGACATGTGCATAGCCTGTGCCTAGCCAGTGTCTAGCCTTTGTCTAGCCTGTGCCTTGCCTGAGACTGGCATGTGCATAGCGTGTGCCTAGCCAGTGTCTAGCCAGTGCCTAGCCTGTGCCTAGCCAGTGTCTAGCCTTTGTCTAGCAATTGCCTAGCCTGTGCCTTGCCTGTGCCTAGCCTGTGTCTAGCCTGTGTCTAGCCTGTGCCTTGCCTGTGACTGGCATGTGTCTAGCCTGTGCCTTGCCTGAGACAGGCATGTGCATAGCGTGTGCCTAGGCAGTGTCTAGCCAGTGCCTAGGCTGTGCCTAGCCAGTGTCTAGCCTTTGTCTAGCCTGTTTTTAGCCTGTGCCTAGCCAGTGTATAGCCTCTGTCTAGCCTGTGTCTATTGAGTGTCTAGCCGGTGTCTAGCCGGTGTCTAGCCTGTGCCTAGCCTGTGTCTAGCCTGTGTCTAGCCTGTGTCCAGCCTGTGTCTAGCCTGTGTCTAGCCTGTGTCTAGCCTGTGTCCAGCCTGTGTCTAGCCTGTGTCTAGCCTGTGTCTAGCCTTTGTCTAGCCTGTGTCTAGCCTGTGTCTAGCCTGTGTCTAGCCTGTTTCTAGCCTGTGTCTAGCCTGTGTCTAGCCTGTGTCTAGCCTGTGTCTAGCCTGTGTCTAGCCTGTGCCTAGCCTGTGTCTAGCCTGTGTCAGCTGTGTCTAGCCTGTGTCTAGCCTGTGTCTAGCCTGTGTCTAGCCTGTGTCTAGCCTGTGTCTAGCCTGTGTCTAGCCTGTGTCTAGCCTGTGTCTAGCCTGTGTCTGGTCTAGCCTGTGTCTAGCCTGTGTCTAGCCTGTGTCTAGCCTGTGTCTAGCCTGTGTCTAGCCTGTGTCTAGCCTGTGTCTAGCCTGTGCCTAGCCAGTGTCTAGCCAGTGTCTAGCCTGTGCCTTGCCTGTGACTGGCATGTGACTGGCATGTGCATAGCCTGTGCCTAGTCAGTGTCTAGCCTGTGTGTAGCCTGTGCCTTGCCTGAGACTGGCATGTGCATAGCGTGTGCCTAGCCAGTGTCTAGCCTGTGTCTAGCCTGTGCCTTGCCCTTGACTGGCATGTGCATAGCCTATGCCTAGCCAGTGTCTAGCCTGTGTCTAGCCTGTGCCTTGCCTGAGACAGGCATGTGCATTGCGTGTGCCTAGCCAGTGTCTAGCCTGTGTCTAGCCTGTGCCTTGCCTGAGACAGGCATGTGCATAGCGTGTGCCTAGCCAGTGTCTATCCAGTGCCTAGCCAGTGTCTATCCAGTGCCTAGCCTGTGCCTAGCCTGTGTCTAGCCTGTGCCTAGCCTGTGCCTAGCCTGTGCCTAGCCTGTGCCTAGCGTGTGTCTAGCCTGTGCGTTGCCTGTGACTGGCATGTGCAGAGCCTGTGCCTAGCCTGTGTCTAGCCTGTGTCTAGCCTGTGCCTAGCCTGTGTCTAGCCTGTGTCTAGCCTGTGTCTAGCCTGTGCCTTGCCTGTGACTGGCATGTGCATAGCCTGTGCCTAGCCAGTGTCTAGCCTGTGTTTAGCATGTGCCTTGCCTGAGACTGGCATGTGCATAGCGTGTGCCTATCCAGTGCCTAGCCTGTGCCTAGCCAGTGTCTAGCCTTTGTCTAGCCAGTGCCTAGCCTGTGCCTAGCCTGTGCCTTGCCTGAGACTGGCATGTGCATAGCGTGTGCCTAGCCAGTGTCTAGCCTGTGTCTAGCCTGTGTCTAGCCTGTGCCTTGCCTGAGACTGGCATGTGCATAGCGTGTGCCTAGCCAGTGTCTAGCCAGTGCCTAGCCTGTGCCTAGCCTGTGCCTAGCCTGTGCCTAGCCTGTGCCTAGCCTGTGTCTAGCCTGTGTCTAGCCTGTGCCTTGCCTGTGACTGGCATGTGCATAGCCTGTGCCTAGCCAGTATCTAGCCTGTGTCTAGCCTGTGCCTAGCCTGTGTCTAGCCTGTGCTTTGCCTGAGACTGGCATGTGCATAGCGTGTGCCTAGCCAGTGTCTAGCCAGTGCCTAGCCTGTGCCTAGCCAGTGTCTAGCCTTTGTCTAGCCAGTGCCTAGCCTGTGCCTTGCCTGTGCCTAGCCTGTGTCTAGCCTGTGTCTAGCCTGTGCCTTGCCTGTGACTGGCATGTGCATAGCCTGTGCCTAGCCAGTGTCTAGCCTGTGCCTTGCCTGAGACAGGCATGTGCATAGCGTGTGCCTAGCCAGTGTCTAGCCAGTGCCTAGGCTGTGCCTAGCCAGTGTCTAGCCTTTGTCTAGCCTGTGCATAGCCTTTGTCTAGCCTGTGCCTAGCCAGTGTATAGCCTCTGTCTAGCCTGTGTCTAGTCAGTGTCTAGCCGGTGTCTAGCCGGTGTCTAGCCGGTGTCTAGCCTGTGCCTAGCCTGTGACTGGCCTATTCCTAGCCTGTGTCTAGCCTGTGTCTAGACTGTGTCTAGCCTGTGTCTAGCCAGTGTCTAGCCTGTGTCTAGCCTAATTCTAGCCTGTGTCTAGCCTGTGTCTAGCCTGTGTCTAGCTTGTGTCTAGCCTGTGTCTAGCCTGTGTCTAGCATGTGTCTAGCCTGTGTCTAGCCTGTGCCTAGCCTGTGCCTAGCCTGTGTCTAGCCTGTGTCCAGCCTGTGTCTTGCCTGTGTCTAGCCTGTGTCTAGCCTGTGTCTAGCCTTTGTCTAGCCTGTGCCTAGCCTGTGTCTAGTCTGTGTCTAGCCTAATTCTAGCCTGTGTCTAGCCTGTGTCTAGCCTGTGTCTAGCTTGTGTCTAGCCTGTGTCTAGCCTGTGTCTAGCATGTGTCTAGCCTGTGTCTAGCCTGTGCCTAGCCTGTGCCTAGCCTGTGTCTAGCCTGTGTCTAGCCTGTTTCTAGCCTGTGTCTAGCATGTGTCTAGCCTGTGTCTAGCTTGTGTCTAGCCTGTGTCTAGCCTGTGCCTAGCCTGTGTCTAGCCTGTGTCTAGCCTGTGTCTAGCCTGTGTCTAGCCTGTGTCTAGCCTGTGTCTAGCCTGTGTCTAGCCTGTGTCTATTCTGTGTCTAGCCTGTGTCTAGCCTGTGTCTAGCCTGTGTCTAGCCTGTGCCTAGCCAGTGTCTAGCCTGTGTCTAGCCTGTGCCTTGCCTGTGACTGGCATGTGACTGGCATGTGCATAGCCTGTGCCTAGCCAGTGTCTAGCCTGTGCCTTGCCTGAGACTGGCATGTGGATAGCGTGTGCCTAGCCAGTGTCTAGCCTGTGCCTTGCCAGAGACTGGCATATGCATAGCGTGTGCCTAGCCAGTGTCTAGCCTGTGTCTAGCCTGTGCCTTGCCTGAGACAGGCATGTGCATAGAGTGTGCCTAGCCAGTGTCTATCCAGTGCCTAGCCTGTGCCTAGCCTGTGCCTAGCCTGTGTCTAGCCTGTGTCTAGCCTGTGCGTTGCTTGTGACTGGCATGTGCATAGCCTGTGCCTAGCCTGTGTCTAGCCTGTGTCTAGCCTGTGCCTAGCCTGTGTCTAGCCTGTGTCTAGCCTGTGCCTAGCCTGTGTCTAGCCTGTGTCTAGCCTGTGCCTTGCCTGAGACTGGCATGTGCATAGCCTGTGCCTAGCCAGTGTCTAGCCTGTGTTTAGCATGTGCCTTGCCTGAGACTGGCATGTGCATAGCGTGTGCCTAGCCAGTGTCTAGCCAGTGCCTAGCCTGTGCCTAGCCAGTGTCTAGCCTTTGTCTAGCCAGTGCCTAGCCTGTGCCTAGCCTGTGCCTAGCCTGTGCCTTGCCTGAGACTGGCATGTGCATAGCGTGTGCCTAGCCAGTGTCTAGCCTGTGTCTAGCCTGTGTCTAGCCTGTGCCTTGCCTGAGACTGGCATGTGCATAGCGTGTGCCTAGCCAGTGTCTAGCCAGTGGCGAGCCTGTGCCGAGCCTGTGCCTAGCCTGTGCCTAGCCTGTGCCTAGCCTGTGCCTAGCCTGTGCCTAGCCTGTGCCTAGCCTGTGTCTAGCGTGTGCCTTGCCTGTGACTGGCATGTGCATAGCCTGTGCCTAGCCAGTGTCTAGCCTGTGTCTAGCCTGTGCCTAGCCTCTGTCTGAGACTGGCATGTGCATAGCGTGTGCCTAGCCAGTGTCTAGCCAGTGCCTGGCCTGTGCCTAGCCTGTGCCTAGCCTGTGCCTAGCCTGTGCCTAGCCTGTGCCTAGCCTGTGCCTAGCCTGTGCCTAGCCTGTGCCTAGCCTGTGCCTAGCCTGTGCCTAGCCTGTGCCTAGCCTGTGCCTAGCCTGTGCCTAGCCTGTGCCTAGCCTGTGTCTAGCGTGTGCCTTGCCTGTGACTGGCATGTGCATAGCCTGTGCCTAGCCAGTGTCTAGCCTGTGTCTAGCCTGTGCCTAGCCTGTGTCTAGCCTGTGCTTTGCCTGAGACTGGCATGTGCATAGCGTGTGCCTAGCCAGTGTCTAGCCAGTGCCTAGCCTGTGCCTAGCCAGTGTCTAGCCTTTGTCTAGCCAGTGCCTAGCCTGTGCCTTGCCTGTGCCTAGCCTGTGTCTAGCCTGTGTCTAGCCTGTGCCTTGCCTGTGACTGGCATGTGCATAGCCTGTGCCTAGCCAGTGTCTAGCCTGTGCCTGTGCTTTGCCTGAGACAGGCATGTGCATAGCGTGTGCCTAGGCAGTGCCTAGGCAGTGCCTAGCCAGTGTCTAGCCTTTGTCTAGCCTGTGCATAGCCTGTGTCTAGCCTGTGCCTAGCCAGTGTCTAGCCTCTGTCTAGCCTGTGTCTAGCCAGTGTCTAGCCGGTGTCTAGCCTGTGTCTAGCCTGTGACTGGCCTATGCCTAGCCTGTGTCTAGCCTGTGTCTAGCCTGTGTCTAGCCTGTGTCTAGCCAGTGTCTAGCCTGTGTCCAGCCTGTGTCTAGCCTGTGTCTAGCCTGTGTCTAGCCTGTGTCTAGCCTAATTCTAGCCTGTGTCTAGCCTGTGTCTAGCCTGTGTCTAGCTTGTGTCTAGCCTGTGTCTAGCCTGTGTCTAGCATGTGTCTAGCCTGTGTCTAGCCTGTGCCTAGCCTGTGTCTAGCCTGTGTCTAGCCTGTGTCTAGCCTGTGTCTAGCCTGTGTCTAGCCTGTGTCTAGCCTGTGTCTAGCCTGTGTCTAGCCTGTGTCTAGCCTGTGTCTAGCCTGTGCCTAGCCAGTGTCTAGCCTGTGTCTAGCCTGTGCCTTGCCTGTGACTGGCATGTGACTGGCATGTGCATAGCCTGTGCCTAGCCAGTGTCTAGCCTGTGCCTTGCCTGAGACTGGCATGTGCATAGCGTGTGCCTAGCCAGTGTCTAGCCTGTGCCTTGCCAGAGACTGGCATATGCATAGCGTGTGCCTAGCCAGTGTCTAGCCTGTGTCTAGCCTGTGCCTTGCCTGAGACAGGCATGTGCATAGAGTGTGCCTAGCCAGTGTCTATCCAGTGCCTAGCCTGTGCCTAGCCTGTGCCTAGCCTGTGTCTAGCCTGTGTCTAGCCTGTGCGTTGCTTGTGACTGGCATGTGCATAGCCTGTGCCTAGCCTGTGTCTAGCCTGTGTCTAGCCTGTGCCTAGCCTGTGTCTAGCCTGTGTCTAGCCTGTGCCTTGCCTGTGACTTGCATGTGCATAGTCTGTGCCTAGACAGTGTCTAGCCTGTGTCTAGCCTGTGCCTTGCCTGAGACTGGCATGTGCATAGCGTGTGCCTAGCCAGTGTCTAGCCAGTGCCGAGCCTGTGCCTAGCCTGTGCCTAGCCTGTGCCTAGCCTGTGCCTAGCCTGTGCCTAGCCTGTGCCTAGCCTGTGCCTAGCCTGTGCCTAGCCTGTGTCTAGCGTGTGCCTTGCCTGTGACTGGCATGTGCATAGCCTGTGCCTAGCCAGTGTCTAGCCTGTGTCTAGCCTGTGCCTAGCCTCTGTCTGAGACTGGCATGTGCATAGCGTGTGCCTAGCCAGTGTCTAGCCAGTGCCTAGCCTGTGCCTAGCCTGTGCCTAGCCTGTGCCTAGCCTGTGCCTAGCCTGTGCCTAGCCTGTGCCTAGCCTGTGTCTAGCGTGTGCCTTGCCTGTGACTGGCATGTGCATAGCCTGTGCCTAGCCAGTGTCTAGCCTGTGTCTAGCCTGTGCCTAGCCTCTGTCTAGCCTGTGCTTTGCCTGAGACTGGCATGTGCATAGCGTGTGCCTAGCCAGTGTCTATCCAGTGCCTAGCCTGTGCCTAGCCAGTGTCTAGCCTTTGTCTAGCCAGTGCCTAGCCTGTGCCTTGCCTGTGCCTAGCCTGTGTCTAGCCTGTGTCTAGCCTGTGTCTAGCCTGTGCCTTGCCTGTGACTGGCATGTGCATAGCCTGTGCCTAGCCAGTGTCTAGCCTGTGCTTTGCCTGAGACAGGCATGTGCATAGCGTGTGCCTAGGCAGTGCCTAGGCAGTGCCTAGCCTGTGTCTAGCCTTTGTCTAGCCTGTGCATAGCCTGTGTCTAGCCTGTGCCTAGCCAGTGTATAGCCTCTGTCTAGCCTGTGTCTAGTCAGTGTCTAGCCGGTGTCTAGCCGGTGTCTAGCCTGTGCCTAGCCTGTGACTGGCCTATGCCTAGCCTGTGTCTAGCCTGTGTCTAGCCTGTGTCTAGCCTGTGTCTAGCAAGTGTCTAGCCTGTGTCCAGCCTGTGTCTAGCCTGTGTCTAGCCTGTGTCTAGCCTGTGTCTAGCCTAATTCTAGCCTGTGTCTAGCCTGTGTCTAGCCTGTGTCTAGCTTGTGTCTAGCCTGTGTCTAGCCTGTGTCTAGCATGTGTCTAGCCTGTGTCTAACCTGTGCCTAGCCTGTGTCTAGCCTGTGTCTAGCCTGTGTCTAGCCTGTGTCTAGCCTGTGTCTATTCTGTGTCTAGCCTGTGTCTAGCCTGTGTCTAGCCTGTGTCTAGCCTGTGTCTAGCCTGTGCCTAGCCAGTGTCTAGCCTGTGTCTAGCCTGTGCCTTGCCTGTGACTGGCATGTGACTGGCATGTGCATAGCCTGTGCCTAGCCAGTGTCTAGCCTGTGCCTTGCCTGAGACTGGCTGTGCATAGCGTGTGCCTAGCCAGTGTCTAGCCTGTGCCTTGCCAGAGACTGGCATGTGCATAGCGTGTGCCTAGCCAGTGTCTAGCCTGTGTCTAGCCTGTGCCTTGCCTGTGACTGGCATGTGCATAGCCTATGCCTAGCCAGTGTCTAGCCTGTGTCTAGCCTGTGCCTTGCCTGAGACAGGCATGTGCATAGCGTGTGCCTAGCCAGTGTCTAGCCTGTGCCTTGCCTGAGACAGGCATGTGCATAGCGTGTGCCTAGCCAGTGTCTAGCCTGTGTCTAGCCTGTGCCTAGCCTGTGTCTAGCCTGTGCGTTGCCTTTGACTGGCATGTGCATAGCCTGTGCCTAGCCTGTGTCTAGCCTGTGTCTAGCCTGTGCCTAGCCTGTGCCTTGCCTGTGCCTAGCCTGTGCCTAGCCTGTGCCTAGCCTGTGTCTAGCCTGTGTCTAGCCTGTGCGTTGCCTTTGACTGGCATGTGCATAGCCTGTGCCTAGCCTGTGTCTAGCCTGTGTCTAGCCTGTGCCTAGCCTGTGTCTAGCCTGTGTCTAGCCTGTGCCTTGCCTGTGACTGGCATGTGCATAGCCTGTGCCTAGCCAGTGTCTAGCCTGTGTTTAGCATGTGCCTTGCCTGAGACTGGCATGTGCATAGCGCGTGTTCATAGCCAGTGTCTAGCCAGTGCCTAGCCTGTGCCTAGCCAGTGTCTAGCCTTTGTCTAGCCAGTGCCTAGCCTGTGCCTAGCCTGTGCCTTGCCTGAGACTGGCATGTGCATAGCGTGTGCCTAGCCAGTGTCTAGCCTGTGTCTAGCCTGTGTCTAGCATGTGCCTTGCCTGAGACTGGCATGTGCATAGCGTGTGCCTAGCCAGTGTCTAGCCTGTGTCTAGCATGTGCCTTGCCTGAGACTGGCATGTGCATAGCGTGTGCCTAGCCAGTGTCTAGCCTGTGCCTTGCCAGAGACTGGCATATGCATAGCGTGTGCCTAGCCAGTGTCAAGCCTGTGTCTAGCCTGCGCCTTGCCTGAGACAGGCATGTGCATAGAGTGTGCCTAGCCAGTGTCTATCCAGTGCCTAGCCTGTGCCTAGCCTGTGCCTAGCCTGTGTCTAGCCTGTGTCTAGCCTGTGCGTTGCCTGTGACTGGCATGTACATAGCCTGTGCCTAGCCTGTGTCTAGCCTGTGTCTAGCCTGTGTCTAGCCTCTGTCTAGCCTGTGCCTAGCCTGTGTCTAGCCTGTGTCTAGCCTATGCCTTGCCTGTGACTGGGATGTGCATAGTCTGTGCCTAGCCAGTGTCTAGCCTGTGTCTAGCATGTGCCTTGCCTGAGACTGGCATGTGCATAGCGTGTGCCTAGCCAGTGTCTAGCCAGTGCCTAGCCTGTGCCTAGCCAGTGTCTAGCATTTGTCTAGCCAGTGTCTAGCCTTTGTCTAGCCAGTGCCTAGCCTGTGCCTAGCCTGTGCCTTGCCTGAGACTGGCATGTGCATAGAGTGTGCCTAGCCAGTGTCTAGCCAGTGCCTAGCCTGTGCCTAGCCAGTGTCTAGCCTTTGTCTAGCCAGTGCCTAACCTGTGCCCAGCCTGTGCCTAGCCTGTGTCTAGCCTGTGTCTAGCCTGTGTCAGTCTGAGTCTAGCCTGTGTCTAGCCTGTGTCTAGCCTGTGTCTAGCCTGTGTCTAGCCTGTGTCTAGCCTGTGTCTAGCCTGTGTCTAGCCTTTGTCTAGCCTGTGCCTAGCCTGTGTCTAGCCTGTTTCTAGCCTGTGTCTAGCCTGTTTATAGCCTGTGTCTAGCCTGTGTCTAGCCTGTGTCTAGCCTGTGTCTAGCTTGTGTCTAGCCTGTGTCTAGCCTGTGTCTAGCCTGTGCCTAGCCTGTGTCTAGCCTGTGTCTAGCCTGTGTCTAGCCTGTGTCAGCCTGTGTCTAGCCTGTGTCTAGCCTGTGTCTAGCCTGTGACTGGCATGTGCATAGCCTGTGCCTAGCCAGTGTCTAGCCTGTGTCTAGCCTGTGCCTTGCCTGAGACTGGCATGTGCATAGCGTGTGCCTAGCCAGTGTCTAGCCTGTGCCTTGCCAGAGACTGGCATGTGCATAGCGTGTGCCTAGCCAGTGTCTAGCCTGTGTCTAGCCTGTGCCTTGCCTGAGACAGGCATGTGCATAGCGTGTGCCTAGCCAGTGTCTATCCAGTGCCTAGCCTGTGCCTAGCCTGTGTCTAGCCTGTGTCTAGCCTGTGCGTTGCCTGTGACTGGCATGTGCATAGCCTGTGCCTAGCCTGTGTCTAGCCTGTGTCTAGCCTGTGCTTAGCCTGTGTCTAGCCTGTGTCTAGCCTGTGCCTTGCCTGTGACTGGCATGTGCATAGCCTGTGCCTAGCCAGTGTCTAGCCAGTGTCTAGCCAGTGCCTAGCCTGTGCCTAGCCAGTGTCTAGCCTTTGTCTAGCCAGTGCCTAGCCTGTGCCTAGCCTGTGTCTAGCCTGTGTCTAGCCTGTGCCTAGCCTGTGTCTAGCCTGTGTCTAGCCTGTGTCTAGCCTGTGTCTAGCCTGTGTCTAGCCTGTGTCTAGCCTGTGTCTAGCCTGTGCCTAGCCAGTGTCTAGCCTGTGTCTAGCCTGTGCCTTGCCTGTGACTGGGATGTGACTGGCATGTGCATAGCCTGTGCCTAGCCAGTGTCTAGCCTGTGTCTATCCTGAGACTGGCATGTGCATAGCGTGTGCCTAGCCAGTGTCTAGCCTGTGCCTTGCCAGAGACTGGCATGTGCATAGCGTGTGCCTAGCCAGTGTCTAGCCAGTGCCTAGCCTGTGCCTAGCCTGTGCCTAGCCTGTGCCTAGCCTGTGCCTAGCCTGTGCCTAGCCTGTGCCTAGCCTGTGTCTAGCCTGTGCCTAGCCTGTGTCTAGCCTGTGTCTAGCCTGTGCCTTGCCTGTGACTGGCATGTGCATAGCCTATGCCTAGCCAGTGTCTAGCCTGTGTCTAGCCTGTGCCTTGCCTGAGACAGCCATGTGAATAGCGTGTGCCTAGGCAGTGTCTAGCCAGTGCCTAGCCTGTGCCTAGCCAGTGTCTAGCCTTTGTCTAGTCTGTGCCAAGCCAGTGTCTAGCCTGTGCCTAGCCAGTGTATAGCCTCTGTCTAGCCTGTGTCTAGTCAGTGTCTAGCCGGTGTCTAGCGGATGTCTAGCCTGTGACTAGCTTTTGCCTAGCCAGTGCCTAGCCTGTGCCTAGCCTGTGCCTAGCCTGTGGCTAGCCTGTGCCTAGCCTATGCCTAGCCTGTGGCTAGCCTGTGTCTAGCCTGTGTCTAGCCTGTGTCCAGCCTGTGTCTAGCCTGTGTCTAGCCTGTGTCTAGCCTTTATCTAGCCTGTGCCTAGCCTGTGTCTAGCCTGTGTCTAGCCTGTGTCTAGCCTGTGTCTAGCCTGTGTCTAGCCTGTTTCTAGCCTGTTTCTAGCCTGTTTCTAGCCTGTGTCTAGCCTGTGTCTAGCTTGTGTCTAGCCTGTGTCTAGCTTGTGTCTAGCCTGTGTCTAGCCTGTGTGTAGCCTGTTTCTAGCCTGTGCCTAGCCTGTGCCTAGCCTGTGCCTAGCCTGTGTCTAGCCTGTGTCTAGCCTGTGTCTAGCCTGTGTCTAGCCTGTGTCTAGCCTGTGCCTTGCCTGTGACTGGGATGTGACTGGCATGTGCATAGCCTGTGCCTAGCCAGTGTCTAGCCTGTGTCTAGCCTGTGCCTTGCCTGAGACTGGCATGTGCATAGCGTGTGCCTAGCCAGTGTCTAGCCTGTTTCTAGCCTGTGCCTTGCCAGAGACTGGCATGTGCATAGCGTGTGCCTAGCCAGTGTCTAGCCAGTGCCTAGCCTGTGCCTAGCCTGTGCCTAGCCTGTGCCTAGCCTGTGCCCAGCCTGTGTCTAGCCTGTGTCTAGCCTGTGCCTTGCCTGTGTCTAGCCTGTGCCTTGCCTGTGTCTAGCCTGTGTCTAGCCTGTGTCTAGCCTGTGCCTAGCCTGTGTCTAGCCTGTGTCTAGCCTGTGTCTAGCCTGTGTCTAGCCTGTGTCTAGCCTGTGTCTAGCCTGTGTCTAGCCTGTGCCTAGCCAGTGTCTAGCCTGTGTCTAGCCTGTGCCTTGCCTGTGACTGGGATGTGACTGGCATGTGCATAGCCTGTGCCTAGCCAGTGTCTAGCCTGTGTCTATCCTGAGACTGGCATGTGCATAGCGTGTGCCTAGCCAGTGTCTAGCCTGTGCCTTGCCAGAGACTGGCATGTGCATAGCGTGTGCCTAGCCAGTGTCTAGCCAGTGCCTAGCCTGTGCCTAGCCTGTGCCTAGCCTGTGCCTAGCCTGTGCCTAGCCTGTGCCTAGCCTGTGTCTAGCCTGTGTCTAGCCTGTGCCTTGCCTGTGACTGGCATGTGCATAGCCTATGCCTAGCCAGTGTCTAGCCTGTGTCTAGCCTGTGCCTTGCCTGAGACAGCCATGTGAATAGCGTGTGCCTAGGCAGTGTCTAGCCAGTGCCTAGCCTGTGCCTAGCCAGTGTCTAGCCTTTGTCTAGTCTGTGCCAAGCCAGTGTCTAGCCTGTGCCTAGCCAGTGTATAGCCTCTGTCTAGCCTGTGTCTAGTCAGTGTCTAGCCGGTGTCTAGCGGATGTCTAGCCTGTGACTAGCTTTTGCCTAGCCAGTGCCTAGCCTGTGCCTAGCCTGTGCCTAGCCTGTGGCTAGCCTGTGCCTAGCCTATGCCTAGCCTGTGGCTAGCCTGTGTCTAGCCTGTGTCCAGCCTGTGTCTAGCCTGTGTCTAGCCTGTGTCTAGCCTTTATCTAGCCTGTGTCTAGCCTGTGTCTAGCTTGTGTCTAGCCTGTGTCTAGCTTGTGTCTAGCCTGTGTCTAGCCTGTGTGTAGCCTGTTTCTAGCCTGTGCCTAGCCTGTGCCTAGCCTGTGCCTAGCCTGTGTCTAGCCTGTGTCTAGCCTGTGCTTAGCCTGTGTCTAGCCTGTGTCTAGCCTGTGACTGGGATGTGACTGGCATGTGCATAGCCTGTGCCTAGCCAGTGTCTAGCCTGTGTCTAGCCTGTGCCTTGCCTGAGACTGGCATGTGCATAGCGTGTGCCTAGCCAGTGTCTAGCCTGTTTCTAGCCTGTGCCTTGCCAGAGACTGGCATGTGCATAGCGTGTGCCTAGCCAGTGTCTAGCCAGTGCCTAGCCTGTGCCTAGCCTGTGCCTAGCCTGTGCCTAGCCTGTGCCTAGCCTGTGTCTAGCCTGTGTCTAGCCTGTGCCTTGCCTGTGTCTAGCCTGTGTCTAGCCTGTGTCTAGCCTGTGCCTAGCCTGTGTCTAGCCTGTGTCTAGCCTGTGTCTAGCCTGTGTCTAGCCTGTGTCTAGCCTGTGTCTAGCCTGTGTCTAGCCTGTGCCTAGCCAGTGTCTAGCCTGTGCCTTGCCTGTGACTGGGATGTGACTGGCATGTGCATAGCCTGTGCCTAGCCAGTGTCTAGCCTGTGTCTATCCTGAGACTGGCATGTGCATAGCGTGTGCCTAGCCAGTGTCTAGCCTGTGCCTTGCCAGAGACTGGCATGTGCATAGCGTGTGCCTAGCCAGTGTCTAGCCAGTGTCTAGCCTGTGCCTAGCCTGTGCCTAGCCTGTGCCTAGCCTGTGCCTAGCCTGTGCCTAGCCTGTGCCTAGCCTGTGCCTAGCCTGTGCCTAGCCTGTGTCTAGCCTGTGTCTAGCCTGTGCCTTGCCTGTGACTGGCATGTGCATAGCCTATGCCTAGCCAGTGTCTAGCCTGTGTCTAGCCTGTGCCTTGCCTGAGACAGCCATGTGAATAGCGTGTGCCTAGGCAGTGTCTAGCCAGTGCCTAGCCTGTGCCTAGCCAGTGTCTAGCCTTTGTCTAGTCTGTGCCAAGCCAGTGTCTAGCCTGTGCCTAGCCAGTGTATAGCCTCTGTCTAGCCTGTGTCTAGTCAGTGTCTAGCCGGTGTCTAGCGGATGTCTAGCCTGTGACTAGCTTTTGCCTAGCCAGTGCCTAGCCTGTGCCTAGCCTGTGCCTAGCCTGTGGCTAGCCTGTGCCTAGCCTATGCCTAGCCTGTGGCTAGCCTGTGTCTAGCCTGTGTCTAGCCTGTGTCCAGCCTGTGTCTAGCCTGTGTCTAGCCTGTGTCTAGCCTTTATCTAGCCTGTGCCTAGCCTGTGTCTAGCCTGTGTCTAGCCTGTGTCTAGCCTGTGTCTAGCCTGTGTCTAGCCTGTTTCTAGCCTGTGTCTAGCCTGTGTCCAGCCTGTTTCTAGCCTGTGTCTAGCTTGTGTCTAGCCTGTGTCTAGCTTGTGTCTAGCCTGTGTCTAGCCTGTGTCTAGCCTGTTTCTAGCCTGTGTCTAGCCTGTGTCTAGCCTGTGCCTAGCCTGTGCCTAGCCTGTGCCTAGCCTGTGCCTAGCCTGTGTCTAGCCTGTGTCTAGCCTGTGCCTTGCCTGTGACTGGCATGTGCATAGCCTGTGCCTAGCCAGTGTCTAGCCTGTGTCTAGCCTGTGCCTTGCCTGAGACAGGCATGTGCATAGCGTGTGCCTAGCCAGTGTCTAGCCAGTGCCTAGCCTGGGCCTAGCCTGTGCCTAGCCTGTGTCTAGCCTGTGTCTGGCCTGTGCCTTGCCTGTGACTGGCGTGTGCATAGCCTGTGCCTAGCCTGTGTCTAGCCTGTGTCTAGCCTGTGTCTAGCCTGTGTCTAGCCTGTGTCTAGCCTGTGCCTTGCCTGAGACAGGCATGTGCATAGCGTGTGCCTAGCCAGTGTCTAGCCAGTGCCTAGCCTGTGCCTAGCCTGTGCCTAGCCTGTGCCTAGCCTGTGCCTAGCCTGTGTCTAGCCTGTGCCTTGCCTGTGACTGGCATGTGCATAGCCTGTGCCTAGCCAGTGTCTAGCCTGTGCCTAGCCTGTGCCTAGCCTGTGTCCAGCCTGTGACTGGCATGTGCATAGCCAGTGCCTACCCAGTGTCTAGCCTGTGTCTAGCCTGTGCCTTGCCTGAGACGGGCATGTGCATAGCGTGTGCCTAGCCAGTGTCTAGCCAGTGCCTAGCCTATGCCTAGCCAGTGTCTAGCCTTTGTCTAGCCTGTGCATAGCCTGTGTCTAGCCTGTGCCTAGCCAGTGTAAAGCCTCTGTCTAGCCTGTGTCTAGTCTGTGTCTAGCCGGTGTCTAGCCGGTGTCTAGCCTGTGCCTAGCCTGTGCCTAGCCTGTGACTGGCCTGTGCCTTGCCAGTGTCTAGCCAGTGCGTAGCCTGTGCCTAGCCTGTGCCTAGCCTGTGTCTAGCCTGTGTCTAGCCTGTGCCTTGCCTGTGACTGGCATGTGCATAGCCTGTGCCTAGCCAGTGTCTAGCCTGTGTCTAGCCTGTGCCTAGCCTGTGTCTAGCCGGTGTCTAGCCTGTGCCTTGCCTGTGACTGGCATGTGCATAGCCTGTGCCTAGCCAGTGTCTAGCCTGTGTCTAGCCTGTGCCTTGCCTGAGACTGGCATGTGCATAGCGTGTGCCTAGCCAGTGTCTAGCCAGTGCCTAGCCTGTGCCTAGCCAGTGTCTAGGCTTTTTCTAGCCTGTGCATAGCCTGTGTCTAGCCTGTGCCTAGCCATTGTATAGCCTCTGTCTAGCCTGTGTCTAGTCAGTGTCTAGCCGGTGTCTAGCCGGTGTCTAGCCCGTGCCTAGCCTGTGCCTAGCCAGTGACTGGCCTATGCCTAGCCTGTGTCTAGCCTGTGTCTAGCCTGTGTCTAGCCTGTGTCCAGCCTGTGTCCAGCCTGTGTCTAGCCTGTGTCTAGCCTGTGTCTAGCCTGTGTCCAGCCTGTGTCTAGCCTGTGTCTAGCATGTGTCTAGCCTGTGTCTAGCCTGTGTCTAGCCTTTGTCTAGCCTGTGTCTAGCCTGTGTCTAGCCTGTGTCTAGCCTGTGTCTAGCCTGTGTCTAGCCTGTGTCTAGCCTGTGTCTAGCCTGTGTCTAGCCTGTGTCTAGCCTGTGTCTATCCTGTGCCTAGCCTGTGTCTAGCCTGTGTCTAGCCTGTGTCTAGCCTGTGTCTAGCCTGTGTCTAGCCTGTGTCTAGCCTGTTTCTAGCCTGTGTCTAGCCTGTGTCGAGCCTGTGTCTAGCCTGTGCCTAGCCAGTGTCTAGCCTGTGTCTAGCCTGTGCCTTGCCTGTGACATGTATGTGACTGGCATGTGCATAGCCTGTGCCTAGCCAGTGTCTAGCCTGTGTCTAGCCTGTGCCTTGCCAGTGACTGGCATGTGCATAGCCTGTGCCTAGCCAGTGCCTAGCCTGTGCCTAGCCTGTGCCTAGCCTGTGCCTAGCCTGTGCCTAGCCTGTGCCTAGCCTGTGCCTAGCCTGTGCCTAGCCTCTGCCTAGCCTGTGCCTAGCCTGTGTCTAGCCTGTGCCTAGCCAGTGTTTAGCCTGTGTCTAGCCTGTGCCTTGCCTGAGACTGGCATGTGCATAGCGTGTGCCTAGCCAGTGTCTAGCCTGTGCCTTGCCAGAGACTGGCATGTGCATAGCGTGTGCCTAGCCAGTGTCGAGCCAGTGCCTAGCCTGTGTCTAGCCTGTGTCTAGCCTGTGTCTAGCCTGTGCCTAGCCTGTGCCTAGCCAGTGTCTAGCCTGTGTCTAGCCTGTGCCTTGCCTGAGACTGGCATGTGCATAGCGTGTGCCTAGCCAGTGTCTAGCCTGTGTCTAGCCTGTGCCTTGCCAGAGACTGGCATGTGCATAGCGTGTGCCTAGCCAGTGTCTAGCCAGTGCCTAGCCTGTGCCTAGCCTGTGCCTAGCCTGTGCCTAGCCTGTGCCTAGCCTGTGCCTAGCCTGTGCCTAGCCTGTGCCTAGCCTGTGTCTAGCCTGTGTCTAGCCTGTGCCTTGCCTGTGACTGGCATGTGCATAGCCTGTGCCTAGCCAGTGTCTAGCCTGTGCCTTGCCTGAGACAGGCATGTGCATAGCGTGTGCCTAGCCAGTGTCTAGCCAGTGCCTAGCCTGGGCCTAGCCTGTGCCTAGCCTGTGCCTAGCCAGTGTCTAGCCTGTGCCTTGCCTGAGACAGGCATGTGCATAGCGTGTGCCTAGCCAGTGTCTAGCCAGTGCCTAGCCTGGGCCTAGCCTGTGCCTAGCCTGTGTCTAGCCTGTGTCTGGCCTGTGCCTTGCCTGTGACTGGCATGTGCATAGCCTGTGCCTAGCCAGTGTCTAGCCTGTGTCTAGCCTGTGCCTTGCCTGAGACAGGCATGTGCATAGCGTGTGCCTAGCCAGTGTCTAGCCAGTGTCTAGCCTGTGCCTAGCCTGTGCCTAGCCTGTGCCTAGCCTGTGCCTAGCCTGTGCCTAGCCTGTGTCTAGCCTGTGTCTAGCCTGTGCCTTGCCTGTGACTGGCATGTGCATAGCCTGTGCCTAGCCAGTGTCTAGCAAGTGCCTAGCCTGTGCCTAGCCTGTGTCCAGCCTGTGTCTAGCCTGTGCCTTGCCTGTGCCTGGCATGTGCATAGCCAGTGTCTAGCCTGTGTCTAGCCTGTGTCTAGCCTGTGCCTTGCCTGTGACTGGCATGTGCATAGCCTGTGCCTAGCCAGTGTCTAGCCTGTGTCTAGCCTGTGCCTTGCCTGAGACAGGCATGTGCATAGCGTGTGCCTAGCCAGTGTCTAGCCAGTGCCTAGCCTATGCCTTGCCAGTGTCTAGCCTTTGTCTAGCCTGTGCATAGCCTGTGTCTAGCCTGTGCCTAGCCAGTGTAAAGCCTCTGTCTAGCCTGTGTCTAGTCTGTGTCTAGCCGGTGTCTAGCCTGTGCCTAGCCTGTGCCTAGCCTGTGACTGGCCTGTGCCTTGCCAGTGTCTAGCCAGTGCCTAGTCTGTGCCTAGCCTGTGTCTAGCCTGTGTCTATCCTGTGCCTAGCCAGTGTCTAGCCTGTGTCTAGCCTGTGCCTTGCCTGTGACTGGCAAGTGACTGGCATGTGAATAGCCTGTGCCTAGCCAGTGTCTAGCCTGTGTCTAGCCTGTGCCTAGCCTGTGTCTAGCCTGTGTCTAGCCTGTGCCTTGCCTGTGACTGGCATGTGCATAGCCTGTGCCTAGCCTGTGTCTAGCCTGTGTCTAGCCTGTGCCTTGCCTGAGACTGGCATGTGCATAGCGTGTGCCTAGCGAGTGTCTAGCCAGTGCCTAGCCTGTGCCTAGCCAGTGTCTAGCCTTTGTCTAGCCTGTGCATAGCCTGTGTCTAGCCTGTGCCTAGCCATTGTATAGCCTCTGTCTAGCCTGTGTCTAGTCAGTGTCTAGCCGGTGTCTAGCCGGTGTCTAGCCCGTGCCTAGCCTGTGCCTAGCCAGTGACTGGCCAGTGACTGGCCTATGCCTAGCCTGTGTCTAGCCTGTGTCTAGCCTGTGTCTAGCCTGTGTCCAGCCTGTGTCCAGCCTGTGTCTAGCCTGTGTCTAGCCTGTGTCTAGCCTGTGTCCAGCCTGTGTCTAGCCTGTGTCTAGCCTGTGTCTAGCCTGTGTCTAGCCTGTGTCTAGCCTTTGTCTAGCCTGTGTCTAGCCTGTATCTAGCCTGTGTCTAGCCTTTGTCTAGCCTGTGTCTAGCCTGTGTCTAGCCTGTGTCTAGCTTGTGTCTAGCCTGTGTCTAGCCTGTGTCTAGCCTGTGCCTTGCCTGTGACATGCATGTGACTGGCATGTGCATAGCCTGTGCCTAGCCAGTGTCTAGCCTGTGTCTAGCCTGTGCCTTGCCAGTGACTGGCATGTGCATAGCCTGTGCCTAGCCAGTGCCTAGCCTGTGCCTAGCCTGTGCCTAGCCTGTGCCTAGCCTGTGCCTAGCCTGTGCCTAGCCTGTGCCTAGCCTGTGTTTAGCCTGTGCCTAGCCAGTGTTTAGCCTGTGTCTAGCCTGTGCCTTGCCTGAGACTGGCTTGTGCATAGCGTGTGCCTAGCCAGTGTCTAGCCTGTGCCTTGCCAGAGACTGGCATGTGCATAGCGTGTGCCTAGCCAGTGTCGAGCCAGTGCCTAGCCTGTGTCTAGCCTGTGTCTAGCCTGTGCCTTGCCTGTGACTGGCATGTGCATAGCCTGTGCCTTACCAGTGTCTAGCCTGTGTCTAGCCTGTGCCTTGCCTGTGACTGGCATGTGCATAGCCTGTGCCTAGCCAGTGTCTAGCCTGTGTCTAGCCTGTGCCTAGCCTGTGCCTAGCCAGTGTCTAGCCTGTGTCTAGCCTGTGCCAAGCCTGTGTCTAGCCTGTGTCTAGCCTGTGTTTGGCCTGTGCCTTGCCTGTGACTGGCATGTGCATAGCCTGTGCCTAGCCAGTGTCTAGCCTGTGTCTAGCCTGTGCCTTGCCTGAGACAGGCATGTGCATAGCCAGTGCCTAGCCTGTGTCTAGCCTGTGTCTAGCCTGTGCCTTGCCTGTGACTGGCATGTGCATAGCCTGTGCCTAGCCAGTGTCTAGCCTGTGTCTAGCCTGTGCCTTGCCTGAGACAGGCATGTGCATAGCGTGTGCCTAGCCAGTGTCTAGCCAGTGCCTAGCCTATGCCTTGCCAGTGTCTAGCCTTTGTCTAGCCTGTGCATAGCCTGTGTCTAGCCTGTGCCTAGCCAGTGTAAAGCCTCTGTCTAGCCTGTGTCTAGTCTGTGTCTAGCCGGTGTCTAGCCTGTGCCTAGCCTGTGCCTAGCCTGTGACTGGCCTGTGCCTTGCCAGTGTCTAGCCAGTGCCTAGTCTGTGCCTAGCCTGTGTCCAGCCTGTGTCTAGCCTGTGCCTAGCCAGTGTCTAGCCTGTGTCTAGCCTGTGCCTTGCCTGTGACTGGCATGTGCATAGCCTGTGCCTAGCCAGTGTCTAGCCTGTGTCTAGCCTGTGCCTAGCCTGTGTCTAGCCTGTGTCTAGCCTGTGCCTTGCCTGTGACTGGCATGTGCATAGCCTGTGCCTAGCCTGTGTCTAGCCTGTGTCTAGCCTGTGCCTTGCCTGAGACTGGCATGTGCATAGCGTGTGCCTAGCCAGTGTCTAGCCAGTGCCTAGCCTGTGCCTAGCCAGTGTCTAGCCTTTGTCTAGCCTGTGCATAGCCTGTGTCTAGCCTGTGCCTAGCCATTGTATAGCCTCTGTCTAGCCTGTGTCTAGTCAGTGTCTAGCCGGTGTCTAGCCGGTGTCTAGCCCGTGCCTAGCCTGTGCCTAGCCAGTGACTGGCCTATGCCTAGCCTGTGTCTAGCCTGTGTCTAGCCTGTGTCTAGCCTGTGTCCAGCCTGTGTCCAGCCTGTGTCTAGCCTGTGTCTAGCCTGTGTCTAGCCTGTGTCTAGCCAGTGTCTAGCCTTTGTCTAGCCAGTGCCTAGCCTGTACCTTGCTTGTGCCTAGCCTATACCTTGCCTGTGCCTAGCCTGTGTCTAGCCTGTGTCTAGCCTGTGCCTTGCCTGTGACTGGCATGTGCATAGCCTGTGCCTAGCCAGTGTCTACCCTGTGCCTTGCCTGAGACAGGCATGTGCATAGCGTGTGCATAGCGTGTGCCTAGCCAGTGTCTAGCCTTTGTCTAGCCTGTGCATAGCCTGTGTCTAGCCTGTGTCTAGCCAGTGTATAGCCTCTGTCTAGCCTGTGTCTAGTCAGTGTCTAGCCGGTGTCTATCCGGTGTCTAGCCTGTGCCTAGCCTGTGACTGGCCTATACCTAGCCTGTGTCTAGCCTGTGTCTAGCCTGTGTCTAGCCTGTGTCCAGCCTGTGTCTAGCCTGTGTCTAGCCTGTGTCTAGCCTGTGTCCAGCCTGTGTCTAGCCTGTGTCTAGCCTGTGTCTAGCCTGTGTCTAGCCTGTGTCTAGCCTGTGTCTAGCCTGTGTCTAGCCTGTGTCTAGCCTGTGTCTAGCCTGTGCCTAGCCAGTGTCTAGCCTGTGTCTAGCCTGTGCCTTGCCTGTGACTGGCATGTGACTGGCATGTGCATAGCCTGTGCCTAGCCAGTGTCTAGCCTGTGTCTAGCCTGTGCCTTGCCTGAGACAGGCATGTGCATAGCGTGTGCCTTGCCTGTGACTGGCATGTGCATAGCCTGTGCCTAGCCAGTGTCTAGCCTGTGTCTAGCCTGTGCCTAGCCTGTGTCTAGCCTGTGTCTAGCCTGTGCCTTGCCTGTGACTGACATGTGCATAGCCTGTGCCTAGCCAATGTCTAGCCTTTGTCTAGCCTGTGCCTTGCCTGAGACTGGCATGTGCATAGCGTGTGCCTAGCCAGTGTCTAGCCAGTGCCTAGCCTGTGCCTAGCCAGTGTCTAGCCTTTGTCTAGCAATTGCCTAACCTGTGCCTTGCCTGTGCCTAGCCTGTGTCTAGCCTGTGTCTAGCCTGTGCCTTGCTTGTGACTGGCATGTGCATAGCCTATGCCTAGCCAGTGTCTAGCCTGTGTCTAGCCTGTACCTTGCCTGAGACAGGCATGTGCATAGCGTGTGCCTAGGCAGTGTCTGGCCAGTGCCTAGGCTGTGCCTAGCCAGTGTCTAGCCTTTGTCTAGCCTGTGCCTAGCCAGTGTCTAGCCTTTGTCTAGCCTTTGTCTAGCCTGTGCCTAGCCAGTGTCTAGCCTTTGTCTAGCCTGTGTCTAGCCTGTGCCTAGCCAGTGTATAGCCTCTGTCTAGCCTGTGTCTAGTCAGTGTCTAACCGGTGTCTAGCCGGTGTCTAGCCTGTGCCTTGCCTGTGCCTAGCCTGTGACTGGCCTATGCCTAGCCTGTGTCTAGCCTGTGTCTAGCCTGTGTCCAGCCTGTATCTAGCCTGTGTCTAGCCTGTGTCTAGCCTGTGTCCAGCCTGTGTCTAGCCTGTGTCTAGCCTGTGTCTAGCCTGTGTCTAGCCTTTGTCTAGCCTGTGCCTAGCCTGTGTCTAGCCTGTGTCTAGCCTGTTTCTAGCCTGTGTCTAGCCTGTGTCTAGCCTGTGTCTAGCTTGTGTCTAGCCTGTGTCTAGCCTGTGCCTAGCCTATGTCTAGCCTGTGTCTAGCCTGTGTCTAGCCTGTGTCTAGCCTGTGTCTAGCCTGTGTCTAGCCTGTGTCTAGCCTGTGTCTAGCCTGTGTCTAGCCTGTGTCTAGCCTGTGTCTAGCCTGTGTCTAGCCTGTGTCTAGCCTGTGTCTAGCCTGTGCCTTGCCGGTGACTGGCGTGTGCCTTGCCTGTGACTGGCATGTGACTGGCATGTGCATAGCCTGTGCCTAGCCAGTGTCTAGCCTGTGTCTAGCCTGTGCCTTGCCTGAGACTGGCATGTGCATAGCGTGTGCCTAGCCAGTGTCTAGCCTGTGTCTAGCCTGTGCCTTGCCTGAGACAGGCATGTGCACAGCGTGTGCCTAGCCAGTGTCTATCCAGTGCCCAGCCTGTGCCTAGCCTAAGCCTAGCCTGTGTCTAGCCTGTGTCTAGCCTGTGCGTTGCCTGTGAATGGCATGTGCATAGCCTGTTCCTAGCCTGTGTCTAGCCTGTGTCTAGCCTGTGCCTAGCCTGTGTCTAGCCTGTGTCTAGCCTGTGCCTTGCCTGTAACTGGCATGTGCATAGCCTGTGCCTAGCCAGTGTCTAGCCTGTGTCTAGCCTGTGCCTTGCCTGAGACTGGCATGTGCATAGCGTGTGCCTAGCCAGTGTCTAGCCAGTGCCTAGCCTGTGCCTAGCCAGTGTCTAGCCTTTGTCTAGCCAGTGCCTAGCCTGTGCCTAGCCTGTGCCTAGCCTGTGCCTAGCCTGTGCCTTGCCTGAGACTGGCATGTGCATAGCGTGTGCCTAGCCAGTGTCTAGCCTGTGTCTAGCCTGTGCCTTGCCTGAGACTGGCATGTGCATATCGTGTGCCTAGCCAGTGTCTAGCCTGTGTCTAGCCTGTGCCTTGCCTGTGACTGGCATGTGCATAGCCTATGCCTAGCCAGTGTCTAGCCTGTGTCTAGCCTGTGCCTTGCCTGAGACTGGCATGTGCATAGCGTGTGCCTAGCCAGTGTCTAGCCTGTGTCTAGCCTGTGCCTTGCCTGAGACAGGCATGTGCATAGCGTGTGCCTAGCCAGTGTCTATCCAGTGCCTAGCCTGTGCCTAGCCTGTGCCTAGCCTGTGTCTAGCCTGTGTCTAGCCTGTGCGTTGCCTGTGACTGGCATGTGCATAGCCTGTTCCTAGCCTGTGTCTAGCCTTTGTCTAGCCTGTGCCTAGCCTGTGTCTAGCCTGTGTCTGGCCTGTGCCTTGCCTGTGACTGGCATGTGCATAGCCTATGCCTAGCCAGTGTCTAGCCTTTGTCTAGCCTGTGCCTAGCCTGTGTCTAGCCTGTGTCTAGCCTGTGCGTTGCCTGTGACTGGCATGTGCATAGCCTGTTCCTAGCCTGTGTCTAGCCTGTGCCTTGCCTGAGACTGGCATGTGCATAGCGTGTGCCTAGCCAGTATCTAGCCAGTGCCTAGCCTGTGCCTAGCCTGTGTCTAGCCTGTGTCTAGCCTGTGTCTAGCCTGTGTCTAGCCTGTGTCTAGCCTGTGTCTAGCCTGTGTCTAGCCTGTGTCGAGCCTGTGTCTAGCCTGTGTCTAGCCTGTGTCTAGCCTCTGTCTAGCCTGTGTCTAGTCTGTGTCTTGACGGTGTCTAGCCGTTGTCTAGCCTGTGCCTAGCCTGTGCGTGGCCTGTGCCTAGCCTGTGCCTAGCTTGTACCTAGCCTGTGCCTAGCCTGTGCCTAGCCTGTGCCTAGCCTGTGCCTAGCCTGTGCCTAGCCTGTGCCTAGCCTGTGCCTAGCCTGTGCCTAGCCTGTGCCAAGCCTGTGTCTAGCCTGTGTCTAGCCTGTGTCTAGCCTGTGCCTATCCTGTGACTGGCATGTGCATAGCCTGTGCCTAGCCATTGTCTAGCCTGTGTCTAGCCTGTGCCTTGCCTGAGACTGGCATGTGCATAGCGTGTGCCTAGCCAGTGTCTAGCCAGTGCCTAGCCTGTGCCTAGCCTGTGCCTAGCATGTGCCTAGCCTGTGCCTAGCCTGTGCCTAGCCTGTGCCTAGCCAGTGTCTAGCCTTTGTCTAGCCTGTGCCTAGCCAGTGTCTAGCCTTTGTCTAGCCTTTGTCTAGCCTGTGCCTAGCCAGTGTCTAGCCTTTGTCTAGCCTGTGTCTAGCCTGTGCCTAGCCAGTGTATAGCCTCTGTCTAGCCTGTGTCTAGTCAGTGTCTAACCGGTGTCTAGCCGGTGTCTAGCCTGTGCCTAGCCTGTGACTGGCCTATGCCTAGCTTGTGTCTAGCCTGTGTCTAGCCTGTGTCCAGCCTGTATCTAGCCTGTGTCCAGCCTGTATCTAGCCTGTGTCTAGCCTGTGTCTAGCCTGTGTCCAGCCTGTGTCTAGCCTGTGTCTAGCCTGTGTCTAGCCTGTGTCTAGCCTTTGTCTAGCCTGTGCCTAGCCTGTGTCTAGCCTGTGTCTAGCCTGTTTCTAGCCTGTGTCTAGCCTGTGTCTAGCCTGTGTCTAGCTTGTGTCTAGCCTGTGTCTAGCCTGTGTCTAGCCTGTGTCTAGCCTGTGTCTAGCCTGTGTCTAGCCTGTGTCTAGCCTGTGTCTAGCCTGTGTCTAGCCTGTGTCTAGCGTGTGCCTAGCCTGTGTCTAGCCTGTGTCTAGCCTGTGCCTTGCCTGTGACTGGCATGTGCATAGCCTGTGTCTAGCCATTGTCTAGCCTGTGTCTAGCCTGTGCCTTGCCTGAGACTGGCATGTGCATAGCGTGTGCCTAGCCAGTGTCTAGCCAGTGCCTAGCCTGTGCCTAGCCTGTGCCTAGCATGTGCCGAGCCTGTGCCTAGCCTGTGCCTAGCCTGTGTCTAGCCTGTGTCTAGCCTGTGCCTTGCCTGTGACTGGCATGTGCATAGCCTGTGCCTAGCCAGTGTCTAGCCTGTGTCTAGCCTGTGCCTAGCCTGTGTCTAGCCTGTGTCTAGCCTGTGCCTTGCCTGTGACTGACATGTGCATAGCCTGTGTCTAGCCAGTGTCTAGCCTTTGTCTAGCCTGTGCCTTGCCTGAGACTGGCATGTGCATAGCGTGTGCCTAGGCAGTGTCTAGCTAGTGCCTGGGCTGTGCCTAGCCAGTGTCTAGCCTTTTGTCTAGCCTGTGTCTAGCCTGTGCCTAGCCAGTGTATAGCCTCTGTCTAGCCTGTGTCTAGTCAGTGTCTAACCGGTGTCTAGCCGGTGTCTAGCCTGTGCCTAGCCTGTGACCGGCCTATGCCTAGCCTGTGTCTAGCCTGTGTCTAGCCTGTGTCCAGCCTGTATCTAGCCTGTGTCTAGCCTATGTCTAGCCTGTGTCCAGCCTGTGTCTAGCCTGTGTCTAGCCTGTGTCTAGCCTGTGTCTAGCCTGTGTCTAGCCTGTGTCTAGCCTGTGTCTAGCCTGTGTCTAGCCTGTGTCTAGCCTGTGTCTAGCCTGTGCCTTGCCGGTGACTGGCGTGTGCCTTGCCTGTGACTGGCATGTGACTGGCATGTGCATAGCCTGTGCCTAGCCAGTGTCTAGCCTGTGTCTAGCCTGTGCCTTGCCTGAGACTGGCATGTGCATAGCGTGTGCCTAGCCAGTGTCTAGCCTGTGTCTAGCCTGTGCCTTGCCTGTGACTGGCATGTGCACAGCGTGTGCCTAGCCAGTGTCTAGCCTGTGTCTAGCCTGTGCCTTGCCTGTGACTGGCATGTGCATAGCCTATGCCTAGCCAGTGTCTAGCCTGTGTCTAGCCTGTGCCTTGCCTGAGACAGGCATGTGCATAGCGTGTGCCTAGCCAGTGTCTAGCCAGTGCCTAGCCTATGCCTTGCCAGTGTCTAGCCTTTGTCTAGCCTGTGCATAGCCTGTGTCTAGCCTGTGCCTAGCCAGTGTAAAGCCTCTGTCTAGCCTGTGTCTAGTCTGTGTCTAGCCGGTGTCTAGCCTGTGCCTAGCCTGTGCCTAGCCTGTGACTGGCCTGTGCCTTGCCAGTGTCTAGCCAGTGCCTAGTCTGTGCCTAGCCTGTGTCCAGCCTGTGTCTAGCCTGTGCCTAGCCAGTGTCTAGCCTGTGTCTAGCCTGTGCCTTGCCTGTGACTGGCATGTGCATAGCCTGTGCCTAGCCAGTGTCTAGCCTGTGTCTAGCCTGTGCCTAGCCTGTGTCTAGCCTGTGTCTAGCCTGTGCCTTGCCTGTGACTGGCATGTGCATAGCCTGTGCCTAGCCTGTGTCTAGCCAGTGTCTAGCCTGTGCCTTGCCTGAGACTGGCATGTGCATAGCGTGTGCCTAGCCAGTGTCTAGCCAGTGCCTAGCCTGTGCCTAGCCAGTGTCTAGCCTTTGTCTAGCCTGTGCATAGCCTGTGTCTAGCCTGTGCCTAGCCATTGTATAGCCTCTGTCTAGCCTGTGTCTAGTCAGTGTCTAGCCGGTGTCTAGCCGGTGTCTAGCCCGTGCCTAGCCTGTGCCTAGCCAGTGACTGGCCTATGCCTAGCCTGTGTCTAGCCTGTGTCTAGCCTGTGTCTAGCCTGTGTCCAGCCTGTGTCCAGCCTGTGTCTAGCCTGTGTCTAGCCTGTGTCTAGCCTGTGTCTAGCCAGTGTCTAGCCTTTGTCTAGCCAGTGCCTAGCCTGTACCTTGCTTGTGCCTAGCCTATACCTTGCCTGTGCCTAGCCTGTGTCTAGCCTGTGTCTAGCCTGTGCCTTGCCTGTGACTGGCATGTGCATAGCCTGTGCCTAGCCAGTGTCTACCCTGTGCCTTGCCTGAGACAGGCATGTGCATAGCGTGTGCATAGCGTGTGCCTAGCCAGTGTCTAGCCTTTGTCTAGCCTGTGCATAGCCTGTGTCTAGCCTGTGTCTAGCCAGTGTATAGCCTCTGTCTAGCCTGTGTCTAGTCAGTGTCTAGCCGGTGTCTATCCGGTGTCTAGCCTGTGCCTAGCCTGTGACTGGCCTATACCTAGCCTGTGTCTAGCCTGTGTCTAGCCTGTGTCTAGCCTGTGTCCAGCCTGTGTCTAGCCTGTGTCTAGCCTGTGTCTAGCCTGTGTCCAGCCTGTGTCTAGCCTGTGTCTAGCCTGTGTCTAGCCTGTGTCTAGCCTGTGTCTAGCCTGTGTCTAGCCTGTGTCTAGCCTGTGTCTAGCCTGTGTCTAGCCTGTGCCTAGCCAGTGTCTAGCCTGTGTCTAGCCTGTGCCTTGCCTGTGACTGGCATGTGACTGGCATGTGCATAGCCTGTGCCTAGCCAGTGTCTAGCCTGTGTCTAGCCTGTGCCTTGCCTGAGACAGGCATGTGCATAGCGTGTGCCTTGCCTGTGACTGGCATGTGCATAGCCTGTGCCTAGCCAGTGTCTAGCCTGTGTCTAGCCTGTGCCTAGCCTGTGTCTAGCCTGTGTCTAGCCTGTGCCTTGCCTGTGACTGACATGTGCATAGCCTGTGCCTAGCCAATGTCTAGCCTTTGTCTAGCCTGTGCCTTGCCTGAGACTGGCATGTGCATAGCGTGTGCCTAGCCAGTGTCTAGCCAGTGCCTAGCCTGTGCCTAGCCAGTGTCTAGCCTTTGTCTAGCAATTGCCTAACCTGTGCCTTGCCTGTGCCTAGCCTGTGTCTAGCCTGTGTCTAGCCTGTGCCTTGCTTGTGACTGGCATGTGCATAGCCTATGCCTAGCCAGTGTCTAGCCTGTGTCTAGCCTGTACCTTGCCTGAGACAGGCATGTGCATAGCGTGTGCCTAGGCAGTGTCTGGCCAGTGCCTAGGCTGTGCCTAGCCAGTGTCTAGCCTTTGTCTAGCCTGTGCCTAGCCAGTGTCTAGCCTTTGTCTAGCCTTTGTCTAGCCTGTGCCTAGCCAGTGTCTAGCCTTTGTCTAGCCTGTGTCTAGCCTGTGCCTAGCCAGTGTATAGCCTCTGTCTAGCCTGTGTCTAGTCAGTGTCTAACCGGTGTCTAGCCGGTGTCTAGCCTGTGCCTTGCCTGTGCCTAGCCTGTGACTGGCCTATGCCTAGCCTGTGTCTAGCCTGTGTCTAGCCTGTGTCCAGCCTGTATCTAGCCTGTGTCTAGCCTGTGTCTAGCCTGTGTCCAGCCTGTGTCTAGCCTGTGTCTAGCCTGTGTCTAGCCTGTGTCTAGCCTTTGTCTAGCCTGTGCCTAGCCTGTGTCTAGCCTGTGTCTAGCCTGTTTCTAGCCTGTGTCTAGCCTGTGTCTAGCCTGTGTCTAGCTTGTGTCTAGCCTGTGTCTAGCCTGTGCCTAGCCTATGTCTAGCCTGTGTCTAGCCTGTGTCTAGCCTGTGTCTAGCCTGTGTCTAGCCTGTGTCTAGCCTGTGTCTAGCCTGTGTCTAGCCTGTGTCTAGCCTGTGTCTAGCCTGTGTCTAGCCTGTGTCTAGCCTGTGTCTAGCCTGTGTCTAGCCTGTGCCTTGCCGGTGACTGGCGTGTGCCTTGCCTGTGACTGGCATGTGACTGGCATGTGCATAGCCTGTGCCTAGCCAGTGTCTAGCCTGTGTCTAGCCTGTGCCTTGCCTGAGACTGGCATGTGCATAGCGTGTGCCTAGCCAGTGTCTAGCCTGTGTCTAGCCTGTGCCTTGCCTGAGACAGGCATGTGCACAGCGTGTGCCTAGCCAGTGTCTATCCAGTGCCCAGCCTGTGCCTAGCCTAAGCCTAGCCTGTGTCTAGCCTGTGTCTAGCCTGTGCGTTGCCTGTGAATGGCATGTGCATAGCCTGTTCCTAGCCTGTGTCTAGCCTGTGTCTAGCCTGTGCCTAGCCTGTGTCTAGCCTGTGTCTAGCCTGTGCCTTGCCTGTAACTGGCATGTGCATAGCCTGTGCCTAGCCAGTGTCTAGCCTGTGTCTAGCCTGTGCCTTGCCTGAGACTGGCATGTGCATAGCGTGTGCCTAGCCAGTGTCTAGCCAGTGCCTAGCCTGTGCCTAGCCAGTGTCTAGCCTTTGTCTAGCCAGTGCCTAGCCTGTGCCTAGCCTGTGCCTAGCCTGTGCCTAGCCTGTGCCTTGCCTGAGACTGGCATGTGCATAGCGTGTGCCTAGCCAGTGTCTAGCCTGTGTCTAGCCTGTGCCTTGCCTGAGACTGGCATGTGCATATCGTGTGCCTAGCCAGTGTCTAGCCTGTGTCTAGCCTGTGCCTTGCCTGTGACTGGCATGTGCATAGCCTATGCCTAGCCAGTGTCTAGCCTGTGTCTAGCCTGTGCCTTGCCTGAGACTGGCATGTGCATAGCGTGTGCCTAGCCAGTGTCTAGCCTGTGTCTAGCCTGTGCCTTGCCTGAGACAGGCATGTGCATAGCGTGTGCCTAGCCAGTGTCTATCCAGTGCCTAGCCTGTGCCTAGCCTGTGCCTAGCCTGTGTCTAGCCTGTGTCTAGCCTGTGCGTTGCCTGTGACTGGCATGTGCATAGCCTGTTCCTAGCCTGTGTCTAGCCTTTGTCTAGCCTGTGCCTAGCCTGTGTCTAGCCTGTGTCTGGCCTGTGCCTTGCCTGTGACTGGCATGTGCATAGCCTATGCCTAGCCAGTGTCTAGCCTTTGTCTAGCCTGTGCCTAGCCTGTGTCTAGCCTGTGTCTAGCCTGTGCGTTGCCTGTGACTGGCATGTGCATAGCCTGTTCCTAGCCTGTGTCTAGCCTGTGCCTTGCCTGAGACTGGCATGTGCATAGCGTGTGCCTAGCCAGTATCTAGCCAGTGCCTAGCCTGTGCCTAGCCTGTGTCTAGCCTGTGTCTAGCCTGTGTCTAGCCTGTGTCTAGCCTGTGTCTAGCCTGTGTCTAGCCTGTGTCTAGCCTGTGTCGAGCCTGTGTCTAGCCTGTGTCTAGCCTGTGTCTAGCCTCTGTCTAGCCTGTGTCTAGTCTGTGTCTTGACGGTGTCTAGCCGTTGTCTAGCCTGTGCCTAGCCTGTGCGTGGCCTGTGCCTAGCCTGTGCCTAGCTTGTACCTAGCCTGTGCCTAGCCTGTGCCTAGCCTGTGCCTAGCCTGTGCCTAGCCTGTGCCTAGCCTGTGCCTAGCCTGTGCCTAGCCTGTGCCTAGCCTGTGCCAAGCCTGTGTCTAGCCTGTGTCTAGCCTGTGTCTAGCCTGTGCCTATCCTGTGACTGGCATGTGCATAGCCTGTGCCTAGCCATTGTCTAGCCTGTGTCTAGCCTGTGCCTTGCCTGAGACTGGCATGTGCATAGCGTGTGCCTAGCCAGTGTCTAGCCAGTGCCTAGCCTGTGCCTAGCCTGTGCCTAGCATGTGCCTAGCCTGTGCCTAGCCTGTGCCTAGCCTGTGCCTAGCCAGTGTCTAGCCTTTGTCTAGCCTGTGCCTAGCCAGTGTCTAGCCTTTGTCTAGCCTTTGTCTAGCCTGTGCCTAGCCAGTGTCTAGCCTTTGTCTAGCCTGTGTCTAGCCTGTGCCTAGCCAGTGTATAGCCTCTGTCTAGCCTGTGTCTAGTCAGTGTCTAACCGGTGTCTAGCCGGTGTCTAGCCTGTGCCTAGCCTGTGACTGGCCTATGCCTAGCTTGTGTCTAGCCTGTGTCTAGCCTGTGTCCAGCCTGTATCTAGCCTGTGTCCAGCCTGTATCTAGCCTGTGTCTAGCCTGTGTCTAGCCTGTGTCTAGCCTGTGTCTAGCCTGTGTCTAGCCTGTGTCTAGCCTGTGTCTAGCCTTTGTCTAGCCTGTGCCTAGCCTGTGTCTAGCCTGTGTCTAGCCTGTTTCTAGCCTGTGTCTAGCCTGTGTCTAGCCTGTGTCTAGCTTGTGTCTAGCCTGTGTCTAGCCTGTGCCTAGCCTGTGTCTAGCCTGTGTCTAGCCTGTGTCTAGCCTGTGTCTAGCCTGTGTCTAGCCTGTGTCTAGCCTGTGTCTAGCGTGTGCCTAGCCTGTGTCTAGCCTGTGTCTAGCCTGTGCCTTGCCTGTGACTGGCATGTGCATAGCCTGTGTCTAGCCATTGTCTAGCCTGTGTCTAGCCTGTGCCTTGCCTGAGACTGGCATGTGCATAGCGTGTGCCTAGCCAGTGTCTAGCCAGTGCCTAGCCTGTGCCTAGCCTGTGCCTAGCATGTGCCGAGCCTGTGCCTAGCCTGTGCCTAGCCTGTGTCTAGCCTGTGTCTAGCCTGTGCCTTGCCTGTGACTGGCATGTGCATAGCCTGTGCCTAGCCAGTGTCTAGCCTGTGTCTAGCCTGTGCCTAGCCTGTGTCTAGCCTGTGTCTAGCCTGTGCCTTGCCTGTGACTGACATGTGCATAGCCTGTGTCTAGCCAGTGTCTAGCCTTTGTCTAGCCTGTGCCTTGCCTGAGACTGGCATGTGCATAGCGTGTGCCTAGGCAGTGTCTAGCTAGTGCCTGGGCTGTGCCTAGCCAGTGTCTAGCCTTTGTCTAGCCTGTGTCTAGCCTGTGCCTAGCCAGTGTATAGCCTCTGTCTAGCCTGTGTCTAGTCAGTGTCTAACCGGTGTCTAGCCGGTGTCTAGCCTGTGCCTAGCCTGTGACCGGCCTATGCCTAGCCTGTGTCTAGCCTGTGTCTAGCCTGTGTCCAGCCTGTATCTAGCCTGTGTCTAGCCTATGTCTAGCCTGTGTCCAGCCTGTGTCTAGCCTGTGTCTAGCCTGTGTCTAGCCTGTGTCTAGCCTGTGTCTAGCCTGTGTCTAGCCTGTGTCTAGCCTGTGTCTAGCCTGTGTCTAGCCTGTGTCTAGCCTGTGCCTTGCCGGTGACTGGCGTGTGCCTTGCCTGTGACTGGCATGTGACTGGCATGTGCATAGCCTGTGCCTAGCCAGTGTCTAGCCTGTGTCTAGCCTGTGCCTTGCCTGAGACTGGCATGTGCATAGCGTGTGCCTAGCCAGTGTCTAGCCTGTGTCTAGCCTGTGCCTTGCCTGTGACTGGCATGTGCACAGCGTGTGCCTAGCCAGTGTCTAGCCTGTGTCTAGCCTGTGCCTTGCCTGTGACTGGCATGTGCATAGCCTATGCCTAGCCAGTGTCTAGCCTGTGTCTAGCCTGTGCCTTGCCTGAGACAGGCATGTGCACAGCGTGTGCCTAGCCAGTGTCTATCCAGTGCCTAGCCTGTGCCTAGCCTAAGCCTAGCCTGTGTCTAGCCTGTGTCTAGCCTGTGCGTTGCCTGTAACTGGCATGTGCATAGCCTGTGCCTAGCCAGTGTCTAGCCTGTGTCTAGCCTGTGCCTTGCCTGAGACTGGCATGTGCATAGCGTGTGCCTAGCCAGTGTCTAGCCAGTGTCTAGCCAGTGCCTACCCTGTGCCTAGCCAGTGTCTAGCCTTTGTCTAGCCAGTGCCTAGCCTGTGCCTAGCCTGTGCCTAGCCTGTGCCTAGCCTGTGCCTTGCCTGAGACTGGCATGTGCATAGCGTGTGCCTAGCCAGTGTCTAGCCTGTGTCTAGCCTGTGCCTTGCCTGAGACTGGCATGTGCATAGCGTGTGCCTAGCCAGTGTCTAGCCTGTGTCTAGCCTGTGCCTTGCCTGTGACTGGCATGTGCATAGCCTATGCCTAGCCAGTGTCTAGCCTGTGTCTAGCCTGTGCCTTGCCTAAGACTGGCATGTGCATAGCGTGTGCCTAGCCAGTGTCTAGCCTGTGTCTAGCCTGTACCTTGCCTGAGACAGGCATGTGCATAGCGTGTGCCTAGCCAGTGTCTATCCAGTGCCTAGCCTGTGCCTAGCCTGTGTCTAGCCTGTGTCTAGCCTGTGCGTTGCCTGTGACTGGCATGTGCATAGCCTGTTCCTAGCCTGTGTCTAGCCTTTGTCTAGCCTGTGCCTAGCCTGTGTCTAGCCTGTGTCTAGCCTGTGCCTTGCCTGTGACTGGCATGTGCATAGCCTATGCCTAGCCAGTGTCTAGCCTTTGTCTAGCCTGTGCCTAGCCTGTGTCTAGCCTGTGTCTAGCCTGTGCGTTGCCTGTGACTGGCATGTGCATAGCCTGTGCCTTGCCTGTGACTGGCATGTGCATAGCCTATGCCTAGCCAGTGTCTAGCCTTTGTCTAGCCTGTGCCTAGCCTGTGCCTAGCCTGTGTCTAGCCTGTGTCTAGCCTGTGCGTTGCCTGTGACTGGCATGTGCATAGCCTGTTCCTAGCCTGTGTCTAGCCTGTGCCTTGCCTGAGACTGGCATGTGCATAGCGTGTGCCTAGCCAGTATCTAGCCAGTGCCTAGCCTGTGCCTAGCCTGTGTCTAGCCTGTGTCTAGCCTGTGTCTAGCCTGTGTCTAGCCTGTGTCTAGCCTGTGTCGAGCCTGTGTCTAGCCTGTGTCTAGCCTGTGTCTAGCCTCTGTCTAGCCTGTGTCTAGTCTGTGTCTTGACGGTGTCTAGCCGTTGTCTAGCCTGTGCCTAGCCTGTGCGTGGCCTGTGCCTAGCCTGTGCCTAGCTTGTACCTAGCCTGTGCCTAGCCTGTGCCTAGCCTGTGCCTAGCCTGTGCCTAGCCTGTGCCTAGCCTGTGCCTAGCCTGTGCCTAGCCTGTGCCAAGCCTGTATCTAGCCTGTGTCTAGCCTGTGTCTAGCCTGTGTCTAGCCTGTGCCTTGCCTGTGACTGGCATGTGCATAGCCTGTGCCTAGCCATTGTCTAGCCTGTGTCTAGCCTGTGCCTTGCCTGAGACTGGCATGTGCATAGCGTGTGCCTAGCCAGTGTCTAGCCAGTGCCTAGCCTGTGCCTAGCCTGTGCCTAGCATGTGCCTAGCCTGTGCCTAGCCTGTGCCTAGCCTGTGTCTAGCCTGTGTCTAGCCTGTGCCTTGCCTGTGACTGGCATGTGCATAGCCTGTGCCTAGCCAGTGTCTAGCCTGTGTCTAGCCTGTGCCTAGCCTGTGTCTAGCCTGTGTCTAGCCTGTGCCTTGCCTGTGACTGACATGTGCATAGCCTGTGTCTAGCCAGTGTCTAGCCTTTGTCTAGCCTGTGCCTTGCCTGAGACTGGCATGTGCATAGCGTGTGCCTAGCCAGTGTCTAGCCAGTGCCTAGCCTGTGCCTAGCCAGTGTCTAGCCTTTGTCTAGCAATTGCCTAGCCTGTGCCTTGCCTGTGCCTAGCCTGTGTCTAGCCTGTGTCTAGCCTGTGCCTTGCCTGAGACTGGCATGTGCATAGCGTGTGCATAGCCAGTGTCTAGGCAGTGTCTAGCCAGTGCCTAGGCTGTGCCTAGCCAGTGTCTGGCCTTTGTCTAGCCTGTGCCTAGCCAGTGTCTAGCCTTTGTCTAGCCTTTGTCTAGCCTGTGCCTAGCCAGTGTCTAGCCTTTGTCTAGCCTGTGTCTAGCCTGTGCCTAGCCAGTGTATAGCCTCTGTCTAGCCTGTGTCTAGTCAGTGTCTAACCGGTGTCTAGCCGGTGTCTAGCCTGTGCCTAGCCTGTGACTGGCCTATGCCTAGCCTGTGTCTAGCCTGTGTCTAGCCTGTGTCCAGCCTGTATCTAGCCTGTGTCTAGCCTATGTCTAGCCTGTGTCCAGCCTGTGTCTAGCCTGTGTCTAGCCTGTGTCTAGCCTGTGTCTAGCCTTTGTCTAGCCTGTGCCTAGCCTGTGTCTAGCCTGTGTCTAGCCTGTTTCTAGCCTGTGTCTAGCCTGTGTCTAGCCTGTGTCTAGCTTGTGTCTAGCCTGTGTCTAGCCTGTGCCTAGCCTGTGTCTAGCCTGTGTCTAGCCTGTGTCTAGCCTGTGTCTAGCCTGTGTCTAGCCTGTGTCTAGCCTGTGTCTAGCCTGTGTCTAGCCTAAGTCTAGCCTGTGTCTAGCCTGTGTCTAGCCTGTGTCTAGCCTGTGTCTAGCGTGTGCCTAGCCTGTGTCTAGCCTGTGTCTAGCCTGTGCCTTGCCTGTGACTGGCATGTGCATAGCCTGTGCCTAGCCATTGTCTAGCCTGTGTCTAGCCTGTGCCTTGCCTGAGACTGGCATGTGCATAGCGTGTACCTAGCCAGTGTCTAGCCAGTGCCTAGCCTGTGCCTAGCCTGTGCCTAGCATGTGCCTAGCCTGTGCCTAGCCTGTGCCTAGCCTGTGTCTAGCCTGTGTCTAGCCTGTGCCTTGCCTGTGACTGGCATGTGCCTAGCCAGTGTCTAGCCTGTGTCTAGCCTGTGCCTAGCCTGTGTCTAGCCTGTGTCTAGCCTGTGCCTTGCCTGTGACTGACATGTGCATAGCCTGTGTCTAGCCAGTGTCTAGCCTTTGTCTAGCCTGTGCCTTGCCTGAGACTGGCATGTGCATAGCGTGTGCCTAGCCAGTGTCTAGCCAGTGCCTAGCCTGTGCATAGCCAGTGTCTAGCCTTTGTCTAGCAATTGCCTAGCCTGTGCCTAGCCAGTGTATAGCCTCTGTCTAGCCTGTGTCTAGTCAGTGTCTAACCGGTGTCTAGCCGGTGTCTAGCCTGTGCCTAGCCTGTGACTGGCCTATGCCTAGCCTGTGTCTAGCCTGTGTCTAGCCTGTGTCCAGCCTGTATCTAGCCTGTGTCTAGCCTATGTCTAGCCTATGTCTAGCCTGTGTCTAGCCTGTGTCTACCCTTTGTCTAGCCTGTGCCTAGCCTGTGTCTAGCCTGTGTCTAGCCTGTTTCTAGCCTGTGTCTAGCCTGTGTCTAGCCTGTGTCTAGCTTGTGTCTAGCCTGTGTCTAGCCAGTGTCTAGCCTGTGTCTAGCCTGTGTCTAGCCTGTGTCTAGCCTGTGTCTAGCCTGTGTCTAGCCTGTGTCTAGCCTGTGTCTAGCCTAAGTCTAGCCTGTGTCTAGCCTGTGTCTAGCCTGTGTCTAGCCTGTGTCTAGCCTGTGTCTAGCCTGTGTCTAGCCTGTGTCTAGCCTGTGTCTAGCCTGTGTCTAGCCTGTGACTTGCCTGTGACTGGCATGTGCCTTGCCTGTGACTGGCATGTGCCTTGCCTGTGACTGGCATGTGCATAGCCTGTGCCTAGCCAGTGTCTAGCCTGTGACTGGCATGTGCATAGCCTGTGCCTAGCCAGTGTCTAGCCTGTGTCTAGCCTGTGCCTTGCCTGAGACTGGCATGTGCATAGCGTGTGCCTAGCCAGTGTCTAGCCTGTGTCTAGCCTGTGCCTTGCCTGTGACTGGCATGTGCATAGCCTATGCCTAGCCAGTGTCTAGCCTGTTTCTAGCCTGTGCCTTGCCTGAGACAGGCATGTGCATAGCGTGTGCCTAGCCAGTGCCTAGCCTGTGTCTAGCCTGTGCCTTGCCTGAGACAGGCATGTGCACAGCGTGTGCCTAGCCAGTGTCTATCCAGTGTCTATCCAGTGCCTAGCCTGTGCCTAGCCTGTGCCTAGCCTGTGCCTAGCCTGTGCCTAGCCTGTGCCTAGCCTGTGTCTAGCCTGTGCCTAGCCTGTGCGTTGCCTGTGACTGGCAAGTGCATAGCCTGTGCCTAGCCTGTGTCTAGCCTGTGTCTAGCCTGTGCCTAGCCTGTGTCTAGCCTGTGTCTAGCCTGTGCCTTGCCTGTGACTGGCATGTGCATAGCCTGTGCCTAGCCAGTGTCTAGCCTGTGTTTAGCATGTGCCTTGCCTGAGACTGGCATGTGCATAGCGTGTGCCTAGCCAGTGTCTAGCCAGTGCCTAGCCTGTGCCTAGCCAGTGTCTATCCTTTGTCTAGCCAGTGCCTAGCCTGTGCCTAGCCTGTGCCTAGCCTGTGCCTTGCCTGAGACTGGCATGTGCATAGCGTGTGCCTAGCCAGTGTCTAGCCTGTGTCTAGTCTGTGTCTAGCGTGTGCCTAGCCAGTGTCTAGCCAGTGCATAGCCTATGCCTAGCCAGTGTCTAGCCTGTGCCTTGCCTGAGACAGGCAAGTGCATAGCGTGTGCCTAGGCAGTGTCTAGCCAGTGCCTAGGCTGTGCCTAGCCAGTGTCTAGCCTTTGTCTAGCCTGTATCTAGCCTGTGCCTAGCCAGTGTATAGCCTCTGTCTAGCCTGTGTCTAGTCAGTGTCTAACCGGTGTCTAGCCGGTGTCTAGCCTGTGCATAGCCTGTGCCTAGCCTGTAACTGGCCTATGCCTAGCCTGTGTCTAGCCTGTGTCTAGCCTGTGTCTACCCTGTGTCCAGCCTGTGTCTAGCCTGTGTCTAGCCTGTGTCTAGCCTGTGTCCAGCCTGTGTCTAGCCTGTGTCTAGCCTGTGTCTAGCCTGTGTCTAGCCTGTGTCTAGCCTTTGTCTAGCCTGTGCCTAGCCTGTGTCTATCCTGTGTCTAGCCTGTTTCTAGCCTGTGTCTAGCCTGTGTCTAGCCTGTGACTGGCATGTGCCTTGCCTGTGTCTAGCCTGTGTCTAGCCTGTGTCTAGCCTGTGTCTAGCCTTTGTCTAGCCTGTGCCTAGCCTGTGTCTAGCCTGTGTCTAGCCTGTTTCTAGCCTGTGTCTAGCCTGTGTCTAGCCTGTGTCTAGCTTGTGTCTAGCCTGTGTCTAGCCTGTGCCTAGCCTGTGTCTAGCCTGTGTCTAGCCTGTGTCTAGCCTGTGTCTAGCCTGTGTCTAGCCTGTGTCTAGCCTGTGTCTAGCCTGTGTCTAGCCTGTGTCTAGCCTAAGTCTAGCCTGTGTCTAGCCTGTGTCTAGCCTGTGTCTAGCCTGTGTCTAGCGTGTGCCTAGCCTGTGTCTAGCCTGTGTCTAGCCTGTGCCTTGCCTGTGACTGGCATGTGCATAGCCTGTGCCTAGCCATTGTCTAGCCTGTGTCAAGCCTGTGCCTTGCCTGAGACTGGCATGTGCATAGCGTGTGCCTAGCCAGTGTCTAGCCAGTGCCTAGCCTGTGCCTAGCCTGTGCCTAGCATGTGCCTAGCCTGTGCCAAGCCTGTGCCTAGCCTGTGTCTAGCCTGTGTCTAGCCTGTGCCTTGCCTGTGACTGGCATGTGCATAGCCTGTGCCTAGCCAGTGTCTAGCCTGTGTCTAGCCTGTGCCTAGCCTGTGTCTAGCCTGTGTCTAGCCTGTGCCTTGCCTGTGACTGACATGTGCATAGACTGTGTCTAGCCAGTGTCTAGCCTTTGTCTAGCCTGTGCCTTGCCTGAGACTGGCATGTCCATAGCGTGTGCCTAGCCAGTGTCTAGCCAGTGCCTAGCCTGTGCCTAGCCAGTGTCTAGCCTTTGTCTAGCAATTGCCTAGCCTGTGTCTAGCCTGTGTCTAGCCTGTGCCTTGCCTGTGACTGGCATGTGCATAGCCTATGCCTAGCCAGTGTCTAGCCTGTGTCTAGCCTGTGCCTTGCCTGAGACAGGCATGTGCATAGCGTGTGCCTAGGCAGTGTCTAGCCAGTGCCTAGGCTGTGCCTAGCCAGTGTCTAGCCTTTGTCTAGCCTGTGTCTAGCCTGTGCCTAGCCAGTGTATAGCCTCTGTCTAGCCTGTGTCTAGTCAGTGTCTAACCGGTTTCTAGCCGGTGTCTAGCCGGTGTCTAGCCTGTGCCTAGCCTGTGACTGGCCTATGCCTAGCCTGTGTCTAGCCTGTGTCTAGCCTGTGTCCAGCCTGTATCTAGCCTGTGTCTAGCCTATGTCTAGCCTGTGTCCAGCCTGTGTCTAGCCTGTGTCTAGCCTGTGTCTAGCCTGTGTCTAGCCTGTTTCTAGCCTGTGTCTAGCCTGTGTCTAGCCTGTGTCTAGCTTGTGTCTAGCCTGTGTCTAGCCTGTGCCTAGCCTGTGTCTAGCCTGTGTCTAGCCTGTGTCTAGCCTGTGTCTAGCCTGTGTCTAGCCTGTGTCTAGCCTAAGTCTAGCCTGTGTCTAGCCTGTGTCTAGCCTGTGTCTAGCCTGTGTCTAGCCTGTGTCTAGCCTGTGCCTTGCCTGTGACTGGCATGTGCCTTGCCTGTGACTGGCATGTGCCTTGCCTGAGACAGGCATGTGCATAGCGTGTGCCTAGCCAGTGCCTAGCCTGTGTCTAGCCTGTGCCTTGCCTGAGACAGGCATGTGCACAGCGTGTGCCTAGCCAGTGTCTATCCAGTGTCTATCCAGTGCCTAGCCTGTGCCTAGCCTGTGCCTAGCCTGTGCCTAGCCTGTGCCTAGCCTGTGCCTAGCCTGTGTCTAGCCTGTGCCTAGCCTGTGCGTTGCCTGTGACTGGCAAGTGCATAGCCTGTGCCTAGCCTGTGTCTAGCCTGTGTCTAGCCTGTGCCTAGCCTGTGTCTAGCCTGTGTCTAGCCTGTGCCTTGCCTGTGACTGGCATGTGCATAGCCTGTGCCTAGCCAGTGTCTAGCCTGTGTTTAGCATGTGCCTTGCCTGAGACTGGCATGTGCATAGCGTGTGCCTAGCCAGTGTCTAGCCAGTGCCTAGCCTGTGCCTAGCCAGTGTCTATCCTTTGTCTAGCCAGTGCCTAGCCTGTGCCTAGCCTGTGCCTAGCCTGTGCCTTGCCTGAGACTGGCATGTGCATAGCGTGTGCCTAGCCAGTGTCTAGCCTGTGTCTAGTCTGTGTCTAGCGTGTGCCTAGCCAGTGTCTAGCCAGTGCATAGCCTATGCCTAGCCAGTGTCTAGCCTGTGCCTTGCCTGAGACAGGCAAGTGCATAGCGTGTGCCTAGGCAGTGTCTAGCCAGTGCCTAGGCTGTGCCTAGCCAGTGTCTAGCCTTTGTCTAGCCTGTATCTAGCCTGTGCCTAGCCAGTGTATAGCCTCTGTCTAGCCTGTGTCTAGTCAGTGTCTAACCGGTGTCTAGCCGGTGTCTAGCCTGTGCATAGCCTGTGCCTAGCCTGTAACTGGCCTATGCCTAGCCTGTGTCTAGCCTGTGTCTAGCCTGTGTCTACCCTGTGTCCAGCCTGTGTCTAGCCTGTGTCTAGCCTGTGTCTAGCCTGTGTCCAGCCTGTGTCTAGCCTGTGTCTAGCCTGTGTCTAGCCTGTGTCTAGCCTGTGTCTAGCCTTTGTCTAGCCTGTGCCTAGCCTGTGTCTATCCTGTGTCTAGCCTGTTTCTAGCCTGTGTCTAGCCTGTGTCTAGCCTGTGACTGGCATGTGCCTTGCCTGTGTCTAGCCTGTGTCTAGCCTGTGTCTAGCCTGTGTCTAGCCTTTGTCTAGCCTGTGCCTAGCCTGTGTCTAGCCTGTGTCTAGCCTGTTTCTAGCCTGTGTCTAGCCTGTGTCTAGCCTGTGTCTAGCTTGTGTCTAGCCTGTGTCTAGCCTGTGCCTAGCCTGTGTCTAGCCTGTGTCTAGCCTGTGTCTAGCCTGTGTCTAGCCTGTGTCTAGCCTGTGTCTAGCCTGTGTCTAGCCTGTGTCTAGCCTGTGTCTAGCCTAAGTCTAGCCTGTGCCTTGCCTGTGACTGGCATGTGCATAGCCTGTGCCTAGCCATTGTCTAGCCTGTGTCAAGCCTGTGCCTTGCCTGAGACTGGCATGTGCATAGCGTGTGCCTAGCCAGTGTCTAGCCAGTGCCTAGCCTGTGCCTAGCCTGTGCCTAGCATGTGCCTAGCCTGTGCCAAGCCTGTGCCTAGCCTGTGTCTAGCCTGTGTCTAGCCTGTGCCTTGCCTGTGACTGGCATGTGCATAGCCTGTGCCTAGCCAGTGTCTAGCCTGTGTCTAGCCTGTGCCTAGCCTGTGTCTAGCCTGTGTCTAGCCTGTGCCTTGCCTGTGACTGACATGTGCATAGACTGTGTCTAGCCAGTGTCTAGCCTTTGTCTAGCCTGTGCCTTGCCTGAGACTGGCATGTCCATAGCGTGTGCCTAGCCAGTGTCTAGCCAGTGCCTAGCCTGTGCCTAGCCAGTGTCTAGCCTTTGTCTAGCAATTGCCTAGCCTGTGTCTAGCCTGTGTCTAGCCTGTGCCTTGCCTGTGACTGGCATGTGCATAGCCTATGCCTAGCCAGTGTCTAGCCTGTGTCTAGCCTGTGCCTTGCCTGAGACAGGCATGTGCATAGCGTGTGCCTAGGCAGTGTCTAGCCAGTGCCTAGGCTGTGCCTAGCCAGTGTCTAGCCTTTGTCTAGCCTGTGTCTAGCCTGTGCCTAGCCAGTGTATAGCCTCTGTCTAGCCTGTGTCTAGTCAGTGTCTAACCGGTTTCTAGCCGGTGTCTAGCCGGTGTCTAGCCTGTGCCTAGCCTGTGACTGGCCTATGCCTAGCCTGTGTCTAGCCTGTGTCTAGCCTGTGTCCAGCCTGTATCTAGCCTGTGTCTAGCCTATGTCTAGCCTGTGTCCAGCCTGTGTCTAGCCTGTGTCTAGCCTGTGTCTAGCCTGTGTCTAGCCTGTTTCTAGCCTGTGTCTAGCCTGTGTCTAGCCTGTGTCTAGCTTGTGTCTAGCCTGTGTCTAGCCTGTGCCTAGCCTGTGTCTAGCCTGTGTCTAGCCTGTGTCTAGCCTGTGTCTAGCCTGTGTCTAGCCTGTGTCTAGCCTAAGTCTAGCCTGTGTCTAGCCTGTGTCTAGCCTGTGTCTAGCCTGTGTCTAGCCTGTGTCTAGCCTGTGCCTTGCCTGTGACTGGCATGTGCCTTGCCTGTGACTGGCATGTGCCTTGCCTGTGACTGGCATGTGCATAGCCTGTGCCTAGCCAGTGTCTAGCCTGTGTCTAGCCTGTGCCTTGCCTGAGACTGGCATGTGCATAGCGTGTGCCTAGCCAGTGTCTAGCCTGTGTCTAGCCTGTGCCTTGCCTGTGACTGGCATGTGCATAGCCTATGCCTAGCCAGTGTCTAGCCTGTTTCTAGCCTGTGCCTTGCCTGAGACAGGCATGTGCATAGCGTGTACCTAGCCAGTGTCTAGCCAGTGCCTAGCCTGTGCCTAGCCTGTGCCTAGCATGTGCCTAGCCTGTGCCTAGCCTGTGCCTAGCCTGTGTCTAGCCTGTGTCTAGCCTGTGCCTTGCCTGTGACTGGCATGTGCCTAGCCAGTGTCTAGCCTGTGTCTAGCCTGTGCCTAGCCTGTGTCTAGCCTGTGTCTAGCCTGTGCCTTGCCTGTGACTGACATGTGCATAGCCTGTGTCTAGCCAGTGTCTAGCCTTTGTCTAGCCTGTGCCTTGCCTGAGACTGGCATGTGCATAGCGTGTGCCTAGCCAGTGTCTAGCCAGTGCCTAGCCTGTGCATAGCCAGTGTCTAGCCTTTGTCTAGCAATTGCCTAGCCTGTGCCTAGCCAGTGTATAGCCTCTGTCTAGCCTGTGTCTAGTCAGTGTCTAACCGGTGTCTAGCCGGTGTCTAGCCTGTGCCTAGCCTGTGACTGGCCTATGCCTAGCCTGTGTCTAGCCTGTGTCTAGCCTGTTTCTAGCCTGTGTCTAGCCTGTGTCTAGCCTGTGTCTAGCTTGTGTCTAGCCTGTGTCTAGCCTGTGCCTAGCCTGTGTCTAGCCTGTGTCTAGCCTGTGTCTAGCCTGTGTCTAGCCTGTGTCTAGCCTGTGTCTAGCCTAAGTCTAGCCTGTGTCTAGCCTGTGTCTAGCCTGTGTCTAGCCTGTGTCTAGCCTGTGTCTAGCCTGTGCCTTGCCTGTGACTGGCATGTGCCTTGCCTGTGACTGGCATGTGCCTTGCCTGTGACTGGCATGTGCATAGCCTGTGCCTAGCCAGTGTCTAGCCTGTGTCTAGCCTGTGCCTTGCCTGAGACTGGCATGTGCCTAGCCTGTGCCTAGCCTGTGTCTAGCCTGTGCCTAGCCTGTGCGTTGCCTGTGACTGGCAAGTGCATAGCCTGTGCCTAGCCTGTGTCTAGCCTGTGTCTAGCCTGTGCCTAGCCTGTGTCTAGCCTGTGTCTAGCCTGTGCCTTGCCTGTGACTGGCATGTGCATAGCCTGTGCCTAGCCAGTGTCTAGCCTGTGTTTAGCATGTGCCTTGCCTGAGACTGGCATGTGCATAGCGTGTGCCTAGCCAGTGTCTAGCCAGTGCCTAGCCTGTGCCTAGCCAGTGTCTATCCTTTGTCTAGCCAGTGCCTAGCCTGTGCCTAGCCTGTGCCTAGCCTGTGCCTTGCCTGAGACTGGCATGTGCATAGCGTGTGCCTAGCCAGTGTCTAGCCTGTGTCTAGTCTGTGTCTAGCCTGTGCCTTGCCTGAGACTGGCATGTGCATTGCGTGTGCCTAGCCAGTGTCTAGCCAGTGCATAGCCTATGCCTAGCCAGTGTCTAGCCTGTGCCTTGCCTGAGACAGGCAAGTGCATAGCGTGTGCCTAGGCAGTGTCTAGCCAGTGCCTAGGCTGTGCCTAGCCAGTGTCTAGCCTTTGTCTAGCCTGTATCTAGCCTGTGCCTAGCCAGTGTATAGCCTCTGTCTAGCCTGTGTCTAGTCAGTGTCTAACCGGTGTCTAGCCGGTGTCTAGCCTGTGCATAGCCTGTGCCTAGCCTGTAACTGGCCTATGCCTAGCCTGTGTCTAGCCTGTGTCTAGCCTGTGTCTACCCTGTGTCCAGCCTGTGTCTAGCCTGTGTCTAGCCTGTGTCTAGCCTGTGTCCAGCCTGTGTCTAGCCTGTGTCTAGCCTGTGTCTAGCCTGTGTCTAGCCTGTGTCTAGCCTTTGTCTAGCCTGTGCCTAGCCTGTGTCTAGCCTGTGTCTAGCCTGTTTCTAGCCTGTGTCTAGCCTGTGTCTAGCCTGTGACTGGCATGTGCCTTGCCTGTGTCTAGCCTGTGTCTAGCCTGTGTCTAGCCTGTGTCTAGCCTTTGTCTAGCCTGTGCCTAGCCTGTGTCTAGCCTGTGTCTAGCCTGTTTCTAGCCTGTGTCTAGCCTGTGTCTAGCCTGTGTCTAGCTTGTGTCTAGCCTGTGTCTAGCCTGTGCCTAGCCTGTGTCTAGCCTGTGTCTAGCCTGTGTCTAGCCTGTGTCTAGCCTGTGTCTAGCCTGTGTCTAGCCTGTGTCTAGCCTGTGTCTAGCCTGTGTCTAGCCTGTGTCTAGCCTAAGTCTAGCCTGTGTCTAGCCTGTGTCTAGCCTGTGTCTAGCCTGTGTCTAGCGTGTGCCTAGCCTGTGTCTAGCCTGTGTCTATCCTGTGCCTTGCCTGTGACTGGCATGTGCATAGCCTGTGCCTAGCCATTGTCTAGCCTGTGTCAAGCCTGTGCCTTGCCTGAGACTGGCATGTGCATAGCGTGTGCCTAGCCAGTGTCTAGCCAGTGCCTAGCCTGTGCCTAGCCTGTGCCTAGCATGTGCCTAGCCTGTGCCAAGCCTGTGCCTAGCCTGTGTCTAGCCTGTGTCTAGCCTGTGCCTTGCCTGTGACTGGCATGTGCATAGCCTGTGCCTAGCCAGTGTCTAGCCTGTGTCTAGCCTGTGCCTAGCCTGTGTCTAGCCTGTGTCTAGCCTGTGCCTTGCCTGTGACTGACATGTGCATAGACTGTGTCTAGCCAGTGTCTAGCCTTTGTCTAGCCTGTGCCTTGCCTGAGACTGGCATGTCCATAGCGTGTGCCTAGCCAGTGTCTAGCCAGTGCCTAGCCTGTGCCTAGCCAGTGTCTAGCCTTTGTCTAGCAATTGCCTAGCCTGTGTCTAGCCTGTGTCTAGCCTGTGCCTTGCCTGTGACTGGCATGTGCATAGCCTATGCCTAGCCAGTGTCTAGCCTGTGTCTAGCCTGTGCCTTGCCTGAGACAGGCATGTGCATAGCGTGTGCCTAGGCAGTGTCTAGCCAGTGCCTAGGCTGTGCCTAGCCAGTGTCTAGCCTTTGTCTAGCCTGTGTCTAGCCTGTGTCTAGCCTGTGCCTAGCCAGTGTATAGCCTCTGTCTAGCCTGTGTCTAGTCAGTGTCTAACCGGTTTCTAGCCGGTGTCTAGCCGGTGTCTAGCCTGTGCCTAGCCTGTGACTGGCCTATGCCTAGCCTGTGTCTAGCCTGTGTCTAGCCTGTGTCCAGCCTGTATCTAGCCTGTGTCTAGCCTATGTCTAGCCTGTGTCCAGCCTGTGTCTAGCCTGTGTCTAGCCTGTGTCTAGCCTGTGTCTAGCCTGTTTCTAGCCTGTGTCTAGCCTGTGTCTAGCCTGTGTCTAGCTTGTGTCTAGCCTGTGTCTAGCCTGTTCCTAGCCTGTGTCTAGCCTGTGTCTAGCCTGTGTCTAGCCTGTGTCTAGCCTGTGTCTAGCCTGTGTCTAGCCTAAGTCTAGCCTGTGTCTAGCCTGTGTCTAGCCTGTGTCTAGCCTGTGTCTAGCCTGTGTCTAGCCTGTGCCTTGCCTGTGACTGGCATGTGCCTTGCCTGTGACTGGCATGTGCCTTGCCTGTGACTGGCATGTGCATAGCCTGTGCCTAGCCAGTGTCTAGCCTGTGTCTAGCCTGTGCCTTGCCTGAGACTGGCATGTGCATAGCGTGTGCCTAGCCAGTGTCTAGCCTGTGTCTAGCCTGTGCCTTGCCTGTGACTGGCATGTGCATAGCCTATGCCTAGCCAGTGTCTAGCCTGTTTCTAGCCTGTGCCTTGCCTGAGACAGGCATGTGCATATCGTGTGCCTAGCCAGTGTCTAGCCTGTGTCTAGCCTGTGCCTTGCCTGAGACAGGCATGTGCACAGCGTGTGCCTAGCCAGTGTCTATCCAGTGTCTATCCAGTGCCTAGCCTGTGCCTAGCCTGTGCCTAGCCTGTGCCTAGCCTGTGCCTAGCCTGTGCCTAGCCTGTGCCTAGCCTGTGCCTAGCCTGTGTCTAGCCTGTGCCTAGCCTGTGCGTTGCCTGTGACTGGCAAGTGTCTAGCCTGTGACTGGCATGTGCCTGGCCTGTGTCTAGCCTGTGTCTAGCCTGTGTCTAGCCTGTGTCTAGCCTTTGTCTAGCCTGTGCCTAGCCTGTGTCTAGCCTGTGTCTAGCCTGTTTCTAGCCTGTGTCTAGCCTGTGTCTAGCCTGTGTCTAGCCTGTGTCTAGCCTGTGCCTAGCCTGTGCCTAGCCTGTGTCTAGCCTGTGTCTAGCCTGTGTCTAGCCTGTGTCTAGCCTGTGTCTAGCCTGTGTCTAGCCTGTGTCTAGCCTGTGTCTAGCCTAAGTCTAGCCTGTGTCTAGCCTGTGTCTAGCCTGTGTCTAGCCTGTGTCTAGCGTGTGCCTAGCCTGTGTCTAGCCTGTGTCTAGCCTGTGCCTTGCCTGTGACTGGCATGTGCATAGCCTGTGCCTAGCCATTGTCTAGCCTGTGTCTAGCCTGTGCCTTGCCTGAGACTGGCATGTGCATAGCGTGTGCCTAGCCAGTGTCTTGCCAGTGCCTAGCCTGTGCCTAGCCTGTGCCTAGCCTGTGCCTAGCCTGTGCCTAGCCTGTGCCTAGCATGTGCCTAGCCTGTGCCAAGCCTGTGCCTAGCCTGTGTCTAGCCTGTGTCTAGCCTGTGCCTTGCCTGTGACTGGCATGTGCATTGCCTGTGCCTAGCCAGTGTCTAGCCTGTGTCTAGCCTGTGTCTAGCCTGTGCCTAGCCTGTGTCTAGCCTGTGTCTAGCCTGTGCCTTGCCTGTGACTGACATGTGCATAGCCTGTGTCTAGCCAGTGTCTAGCCTTTGTCTAGCCTGTGCCTTGCCTGAGACTGGCATGTCCATAGCGTGTGCCTAGCCAGTGTCTAGCCAGTGCCTAGCCTGTGCCTAGCCAGTGTCTAGCCTTTGTCTAGCAATTGCCTAGCCTGTGTCTAGCCTGTGTCTAGCCTGTGCCTTGCCTGTGACTGGCATGTGCATAGCCTATGCCTAGCCAGTGTCTAGCCTGTGTCTAGCCTGTGCCTTGCCTGAGACAGGCATGTGCATAGCGTGTGCCTAGGCAGTGTCTAGCCAGTGCCTAGGCTGTGCCTAGCCAGTGTCTAGCCTTTGTCTAGCCTGTGTCTAGCCTGTGCCTAGCCAGTGTATAGCCTCTGTCTAGCCTGTGTCTAGTCAGTGTCTAACCGGTGTCTAGCCGGTGTCTAGCCGGTGTCTAGCCTGTGCCTAGCCTGTGACTGGCCTATGCCTAGCCTGTGTCTAGCCTGTGTCTAGCCTGTGTCCAGCCTGTATCTAGCCTGTGTCTAGCCTATGTCTAGCCTGTGTCCAGCCTGTGTCTAGCCTGTGTCTAGCCTGTGTCTAGCCTGTGTCTAGCCTGTGTCTAGCCTTTGTCTAGCCTGTGCCTAGCCTGTGTCTAGCCTGTGTCTAGCCTGTTTCTAGCCTGTGTCTAGCCTGTGTCTAGCCTGTGTCTAGCTTGTGTCTAGCCTGTGTCTAGCCTGTGCCTAGCCTGTGTCTAGCCTGTGTCTAGCCTGTGTCTAGCCTGTGTCTAGCGTGTGTCCTAGCCTGTGTCTAGCCTGTGTCTAGCCTGTGCCTTGCCTGTGACTGGCATGTGCATAGCCTGTGCCTAGCCATTGTCTAGCCTGTGCCTTGCCTGTGACTGGCATGTGCCTTGCCTGTGACTGGCATGTGCCTTGCCTGTGACTGGCATGTGCATAGCCTGTGCCTAGCCAGTGTCTAGCCTGTGTCTAGCCTGTGCCTTGCCTGAGACTGGCATGTGCATAGCGTGTGCCTAGCCAGTGTCTAGCCTGTGTCTAGCCTGTGCCTTGCCTGTGACTGGCATGTGCATAGCCTATGCCTAGCCAGTGTCTAGCCTGTTTCTAGCCTGTGCCTTGCCTGAGACAGGCATGTGCATAGCGTGTGCCTAGCCAGTGTCTAGCCTGTGTCTAGCCTGTGCCTTGCCTGAGACAGGCATGTGCACAGCGTGTGCCTAGCCAGTGTCTATCCAGTGTCTATCCAGTGCCTAGCCTGTGCCTAGCCTGTGCCTAGCCTGTGCCTAGCCTGTGCCTAGCCTGTGCCTAGCCTGTGCCTAGCCTGTGCCTAGCCTGTGCCTAGCCTGTGCCTAGCCTGTGCCTAGCCTGTGTCTAGCCTGTGCCTAGCCTGTGCGTTGCCTGTGACTGGCAAGTGCATAGCCTGTGCCTAGCCTGTGTCTAGCCTGTGTCTAGCCTGTGCCTAGCCTGTGCCTAGCCTGTGTCTAGCCTGTGTCTAGCCTGTGCCTTGCCTGTGACTGGCATGTGCATAGCCTGTGCCTAGCCAGTGTCTAGCCTGTGTTTAGCATGTGCCTTGCCTGAGACTGGCATGTGCATAGCGTGTGCCTAGCCAGTGTCTAGCCAGTGCCTAGCCTGTGCCTAGCCAGTGTCTAGCCTTTGTCTAGCCAGTGCCTAGCCTGTGCCTAGCCTGTGCCTAGCCTGTGCCTTGCCTGAGACTGGCATGTGCATAGCGTGTGCCTAGCCAGTGTCTAGCCTGTGTCTAGTCTGTGTCTAGCCTGTGCCTTGCCTGAGACTGGCATGTGCATAGCGTGTGCCTAGCCAGTGTCTAGCCAGTGCCTAGCCTGAGCCTAGCCTGTGCCTAGCCTGTGACTGGCATGTGCATAGCCTATGCCTGGCCAGTGTCTAGCCTGTGCCTTGCCTGAGACAGGCAAGTGCATAGCGTGTGCCTAGGCAGTGTCTAGCCAGTGCCTAGGCTGTGCCTAGCCAGTGTCTAGCCTTTGTCTAGCCTGTATCTAGCCTGTGCCTAGCCAGTGTATAGCCTCTGTCTAGCCTGTGTCTAGTCAGTGTCTAACCGGTGTCTAGCCGGTGTCTAGCCTGTGCATAGCCTGTGCCTAGCCTGTGACTGGCCTATGCCTAGCCTGTGTCTAGCCTGTGTCTAGCCTGTGTCTACCCTGTGTCCAGCATGTGTCTAGCCTGTGTCTAGCCTGTGTCTAGCCTGTGTCTAGCCTGTGTCCAGCCTGTGTCTAGCCTGTGTCTAGCCTGTGTCTAGCCTGTGTCTAGCCTGTGTCTAGCCTTTGTCTAGCCTGTGCCTAGCCTGTGTCTAGCCTGTGTCTAGCCTGTTTCTAGCCTGTGTCTAGCCTGTGTCTAGCCTGTGTCTAGCCTGTGTCTAGCCTGTGTCTAGCCTGTGTCTAGCCTGCGCCTAGCCTGTGTCTAGCCTGTGTCTAGCCTGTGTCTAGCCTGTGTCTAGCCTGTGTCTAGCCTGTGTCTAGCCTGTATCTAGCCTGTGTCTAGCCTGTGTCTAGCCTGTGTCTAGCCTGTGTCTAGCCTGTACCTAGCCAGTGTCTAGCCTGTGTCTAGCCTGTGCCTTGCCTGTGACTGGCATGTGCATAGCCTGTGCCTAGCCAGTGTCTAGCCTGTGTCTAGCCTGTGCCTTGCCTGAGACTGGCATGTGCATAGCATGTGCCTAGCCAGTGTCTAGCCTGTGTCTAGCCTGTGCCTTGCCTGTGACTGGCATGTGCATAGCCTATGCCTAGCCAGTGTCTAGCCTGTGTCTAGCCTGTGCCTTGCCTGAGACTGGCATGTGCATAGCGTGTGCCTAGCCAGTGTCTAGCCTGTGTCTAGCCTGTGCCTTGCCTGAGACTGGCATGTGCATAGCGTGTGCCTAGCAAGTGTCTAGCCTGTGCCTTGCCTGTGACTGGCATGTGCATAGCCTGTGCCTAGCCAGTGTCTAGCCTGTGTCTAGCCTGTGCCTAGCCTGTGTCTAGCCTGTGTCTAGCCTGTGCCTTGCCTGTGACTGGCATGCGCATAGCCTGTGCCTAGCCAGTGTCTAGCCTGTGTTTAGCATGTGCCTTGCTTGAGACTGGCATGTGCATAGCGTGTGCCTAGCAAGTGTCTAGCCAGTGCCTAGCCTGTGCCTAGCCAGTGCCTAGCCTGTGCCTAGCCAGTGTCTAGCCTTTGTCTAGCCAGTGCCTAGCCTGTGCCTAGCCTGTGCCTAGCCTGTGCCTTGCCTGATACTGGCATGTGCATAGCGTGTGCCTAGCCAGTGTCTAGCCTGTGTCTAGTCTGTGTCTAGCCTGTGCCTTGCCTGAGACTGGCATGTGTATAGCGTGTGCCTAGCCTGTGTCTAGCCAGTGCTTAGCCTGTGCCTAGCCTGTGCCTAGCCTGTGCCTAGCCTGTGCCTAGCCTGTGCCTAGCCTGTGCCTAGCCTGTGCCTAGCCTGTGCCTAGCCTGTGCCTAGCCTGTGCCTAGCCTGTGTCTAGCCTGTGTCTAGCCTGTGCCTTGCCTGTGACTGGCATAGGCATAGCCTGTGCCTAGCCAGTGTCTAGCCTGTGTCTAGCCTGTGCCTAGCCTGTGTCTAGCCTGTGCCTTGCCTGAGACTGGCATGTGCATAGCGTGTGCCTAGCCAGTGTCTAGCCAGTGCCTAGCCTGCGCCTAGCCAGTGTCTAGCCTTTGTCTAGCCAGTGCCTAGCCTGTACCTTGCCTGTGCCTAGCCTGTACCTTGCCTGTGCCTAGCCTGTGTCTAGCCTGTGTCTAGCCTGTGCCTTGCCTGTGACTGGCATGTGCATAGCCTGTGCCTAGCCAGTGTCTAGCCTGTGCCTTGCCTGAGACAGGCATGTGCATAGCGTGTGCATAGCGTGTGCCTAGCCAGTGTCTAGCCTTTGTCTAGCGTGTGCATAGCCTGTGTCTAGCCTGTGTCTAGCCAGTGTATAGCCTCTGTCTAGCCTGTGTCTAGTCAGTGTCTAGCCGGTGTCTAGCCGGTGTCTAGCCTGTGCCTAGCCAGTGTCTAGCCTGTGTCTAGCCTGTGCCTTGCCTGAGACTGGCATGTGCATAGCATGTGCCTAGCCAGTGTCTAGCCTGTGTCTAGCCTGTGCCTTGCCTGTGACTGGCATGTGCATAGCCTATGCCTAGCCAGTGTCTAGCCTGTGTCTAGCCTGTGCCTTGCCTGAGACAGGCATGTGCATAGCGTGTGCCTAGCCAGTGTCTAGCCTGTGTCTAGCCTGTGCCTTGCCTGAGACAGGCATGTGCATAGCGTGTGCCTAGCCAGTGTCTATCCAGTGCCTAGCCTGTGCCTAGCCTGTGCCTAGCCTGTGTCTATACTGTGTCTAGCCTGTGCGTTGCCTGTGACTGGCATGTGCATAGCCTGTGCCTAGCCTGCGTCTAGCCTGTGTCTAGCCTGTGCCTAGCCTGTGTCTAGCCTGTGTCTAGCCTGTGCCTTGCCTGTGACTGGCATGCGCATAGCCTGTGCCTAGCCAGTGTCCAGCCTGTGTTTAGCATGTGCCTTGCTTGAGACTGGCATGTGCATAGCGTGTGCCTAGCAAGTGTCTAGCCAGTGCCTAGCCTGTGCCTAGCCAGTGCCTAGCCTGTGCCTAGCCAGTGTCTAGCCTTTGTCTAGCCAGTGCCTAGCCTGTGCCTAGCCTGTGCCTAGCCTGTGCCTTGCCTGATACTGGCATGTGCATAGCGTGTGCCTAGCCAGTGTCTAGCCTGTGTCTAGTCTGTGTCTAGCCTGTGCCTTGCCTGAGACTGGCATGTGTATAGCGTGTGCCTAGCCAGTGTCTAGCCAGTGCTTAGCCTGTGCCTAGCCTGTGCCTAGCCTGTGCCTAGCCTGTGCCTAGCCTGTGCCTAGCCTGTGCCTAGCCTGTGCCTAGCCTGTGCCTAGCCTGTGCCTAGCCTGTGCCTAGCCTGTGCCTAGCCTGTGCCTAGCCTGTGCCTAGCCTGTGCCTAGCCTGTGCCTAGCCTGTGTCTAGCCTGTGTCTAGCCTGTGCCTTGCCTGTGACTGGCATAGGCATAGCCTGTGCCTTGCCTGTGACTGGCATAGGCATAGCCTGTGCCTAGCCAGTGTCTAGCCTGTGTCTAGCCTGTGCCTAGCCTGTGTCTAGCCTGTGCCTTGCCTGAGACTGGCATGTGCATAGCGTGTGCCTAGCCAGTGTCTAGCCAGTGCCTAGCCTGCGCCTAGCCAGTGTCTAGCCTTTGTCTAGCCAGTGCCTAGCCTGTACCTTGCCTGTGCCTAGCCTGTACCTTGCCTGTGCCTAGCCTGTGTCTAGCATGTGTCTAGCCTGTGCCTTGCCTGTGACTGGCATGTGCATAGCCTGTGCCTAGCCAGTGTCTAGCCTGTGCCTTGCCTGAGACAGGCATGTGCATAGCGTGTGCATAGCGTGTGCCTAGCCAGTGTCTAGCCTTTGTCTAGCGTGTGCATAGCCTGTGTCTACCCTGTGTCTAGCCAGTGTATAGCCTCTGTCTAGCCTGTGTCTAGTCAGTGTCTAGCCGGTGTCTAGCCGGTGTCTAGCCTGTGCCTAGCCTGTGACTGGCCTATGCCTAGCCTGTGTCTAGCCTGTGTCTAGCCTGTGTCCAGCCTGTGTCTAGCCTGTGTCTAGCCTGTGTCTAGCCTGTGTCCAGCCTGTGTCTAGCCTGTGTCTAGCCTGTGTCTAGCCTGTGTCTAGCCTGTGTCTAGCCTGTGTCTAGCCTTTGTCTAGCCTGTGTCTACCCTGTGTCTAGCCTGTGTCTAGCCTGTGTCTAGCCTGTGTCTAGCCTGTGTCTAGCCTGTGTCTAGCCTGTGTCTAGCCTGTGCCTAGCCAGTGTCTAGCCTGTGTCTAGCCTGTGCCTTGCCTGTGACTGGCATGTGACTGGCATGTGCATAGCCTGTGCCTAGCCAGTGTCTAGCCTGTGTCTAGCCTGTGCCTTGCCTGAGACAGGCATGTGCATAGCGTGTGCCTAGGCAGTGTCTAGCCAGTGCCTAGGCTGTGCCTAGCCAGTGTCTAGCCTTTGTCTAGCATGTGCATAGCCTGTGCCTAGCCTGTGCCTAGCCAGTGTTTAGCCTCTGTCTAGCCTGTGTCTAGTCAGTGTCTAGCCGGTGTCTAGCCGGTGTCTAGCCTGTGCCTAGCCTGTGACTGGCCTATGCCTAGCCTGTGTCTAGCCTGTGTCTAGCCTGTGTCTAGCCTGTGTCCAGCCTGTGTCTAGCCTGTGTCTATCCAGTGTCTAGCCTGTGTCCAGCCTGTGTCTAGCCTGTGTCCAGCCTGTGTCTAGCCTGTGTCTAGCCTGTGTCTAGCCTGTGTCTAGCCTGTGTCTAGCCTTTGTCTAGCCTGTGCCTAGCCTGTGTCTAGCCTGTGTCTAGCCTGTTTCTAGCCTGTGTCTAGCCTGTGTCTAGCCTGTGACTAGCTTGTGCCTAGCCTGTGTCTAGCCTGTGCCTAGCCTGTGTCTAGCCTGTGTCTAGCCTGTGTCTAGCCTGTGTCTAGCCTGTGTCTAGCCTGTGTCTAACCTGTTTCTAGCCTGTGTCTAGCCTGTGTCTAGCCTGTGTCTAGCCTGTGCCTAGCCAGTGTCTAGCCTGTGTCTAGCCTGTGGCTTGCCTGTGACTGGCATGTGACTGGCATGTGCATAGCCTGTGCCTAGCCAGTGTCTAGCCTGTGTCTAGCCTGTGCTTGCCTGAGACTGGCATGTGCATAGCGTGTGCCTAGCCAGTGTCTAGCCTGTGTCTAGCCTGTGCCTTGCCTGTGCCTTGCCTGAGACTGGCATGTGCATAGCGTGTGCCTAGCCAGTGTCTAGCCTGTGTCTAGCCTGTGCCTTGCCTGAGACTGGCATGTGCATAGCGTGTGCCTAGCCAGTGTCTAGCCTGTGTCTAGCCTGTGCCTTGCCTGAGACAGACATGTGCATAGCGTGTGCCTAGCCAGTGTCTATCCAGTGCCTAGCCTGTGCCTAGCCTGTGTCTAGCCTGTGTCTAGCCTGTGCGTTGCCTGTGACTGGCATGTGCATAGCCTGTTCCTAGCCTGTGTCTAGCCTGTGCCTTGCCTGAGACTGGCATGTGCATAGCCTGTGCCTAGCCAGTGTCTAGCCTGTGTCTAGCCTGTGCCTTGCCTGAGACTGGCATGTGCATAGCGTGTGCCTAGCCAGTGTCTAGCCTTTGTCTAGCCTGTGCCTAGCCTGTGTCTAGCCTGTGTCTAGCCTGTGCGTTGCCTGTGACTGGCATGTGCATAGCCTGTTCCTAGCCTGTGTCTAGCCTGTGCCTTGCCTGAGACTGGCATGTGCATAGCGTGTGCCTAGCCAGTGTCTAGCCAGTGCCTAGCCTGTGCCTAGCCTGTGTCTAGCCTGTGTCTAGCCTGTGTCTAGCCTCTGTCTAGCCTGTGTCTAGTCTCTGTCTTGACGGTGTCTAGCCTGTGTCTAGCCTGTGCCTAGCCTGTGCGTGGCCTGTGCCTAGCCTGTGCCTAGCTTGTGCCTAGCCTGTGCCTAGCCTGTGCCTAGCCTGTGTCTAGCCTGTGTCTAGCCTGTGTCTAGCCTGTGCCTTGCCTGTGACTGGCATGTGCATAGCCTGTGCCTAGCCATTGTCTAGCCTGTGCCTTGAGTGAGACTGGCATGTGCATAGCGTGTGCCTAGCCAGTGTCTAGCCAGTGCCTAGCCTGTGCCTAGCCTGTGCCTAGCCTGTGCCTAGCCTGTGCCTAGCCAGTGTCTAGCCTGTGTCTAGCCTGTGCCTTGCCTGAGACAGACAGGTGCATAGCGTGTGCCTAGCCAGTGTCTATCCAGTGCCTAGCCTGTGCCTAGCCTGTGTCTAGCCTGTGTCTAGCCTGTGCGTTGCCTGTGACCGGCATGTGCATAGCCTGTTCCTAGCCTGTGTCTAGCCTGTGCCTTGCCTGAGACTGGCATGTGCATAGCGTGTGCCTAGCCAGTGTCTAGCCTGTGTCTAGCCTGTGCCTAGCCTGTGTCTAGCCTGTGTCTAGCCTGTGCGTTGCCTGTGACTGGCATGTGCATAGCCTGTTCCTAGCCTGTGTCTAGCCTGTGCCTTGCCTGAGACTGGCATGTGCATAGCGTGTGCCTAGCCAGTGTCTAGCCAGTGCCTAGCCTGTGCCTAGCCTGTGTCTAGCCTGTGTCTAGCCTGTGTCTAGCCTGTGTCTAGCCTGTGTCGAGCCTGTGTCTAGCCTGTGTCTAGCCTGTGTCTAGCCTCTGTCTAGCCTGTGTCTAGTCTCTGTCTTGACGGTGTCTAGCCGGTGTCTAGCCTGTGCCTAGCCTGTGCGTGGCCTGTGCCTAGCCTGTGCCTAGCTTGTGCCTAGCCTGTGCCTAGCCTGTGCCTAGCCTGTGCCTAGCCTGTGCCTAGCCTGTGCCTAGCCTGTGCCTAGCCTGTGCCTAGCCTGTGTCTAGCCTCTGTCTAGCCTGTGTCTAGCCTGTGCCTTGCCTGTGACTGGCATGTGCATAGCCTGTGCCTAGCCATTGTCTAGCCTGTGTCTAGCCTGTGCCTTGAGTGAGACTGGGAAGTGCATAGCGTGTGTCTAGCCAGTGTCTAGCCAGTGCCTAGCCTGTGCCTAGCCTGTGCCTAGCCTGTGCCTAGCCTGTGCCTAGCCTGTGCCTAGCCTGTGCCTAGCCTGTGCCTAGCCTGTGACTGGCATGTGCATAGCCTGTGCCTAGCCATTGTCTAGCCTGTGCCTTGAGTGAGACTGGCATGTGCATAGCGTGTGCCTAGCCAGTGTCTAGCCAGTGCCTAGCCTGTGCCTAGCCTGTGCCTAGCCTGTGCCTAGCCTGTGCCTAGCCAGTGTCTAGCCTGTGTCTAGCCTGTGCCTTGCCTGAGATAGACATGTGCATAGCGTGTGCCTAGCCAGTGTCTATCCAGTGCCTAGCCTGTGCCTAGCCTGTGTCTAGCCTGTGTCTAGCCTGTGCGTTGCCTGTGACTGGCATGTGCATAGCCTGTTCCTAGCCTGTGTCTAGCCTTTGTCTAGCCTGTGTCTAGCCTGTGTCGAGCCTGTGTCTAGCCTGTGTCTAGCCTGTGTCTAGCCTGTGTCTAGCCTCTGTCTAGCCTGTGTCTAGTCTCTGTCTTGACGGTGTCTAGCCGGTGTCTAGCCTGTGCCTAGCCTGTGCGTGGCCTGTGCCTAGCCTGTGCCTAGCTTGTGCCTAGCCTGTGCCTAGCCTGTGCCTAGCCTGTGCAAAACCTGTGCCTAGCCTGTGCCTAGCCTGTGCCTAGCCTGTGCCTAGCCTGTGTCTAGCCTGTATCTAGCCTGTGTCTAGCCTGTGCCTTGCCTGTGCCTTGCCTGTGCCTTGCCTGTGACTGGCATGTGCATAGCCTGTGCCTAGCCAGTGTCTAGCCTGTGTCTAGCCTGTGCCTTGCCTGTGACTGGCATGTGCATAGCCTGTGCCTAGCCAGTGTCTAGCCTGTGTCTAGCCTGTGCCTTGCCTGAGACTGGCATGTGCATAGCGTGTGCCTAGCCAGTGTCTAGCCTTTGTCTAGCCTGTGCCTAGCCTGTGTCTAGCCTGTGTCTAGCCTGTGCGTTGCCTGTGACTGGCATGTGCATAGCCTGTTCCTAGCCTGTGTCTAGCCTGTGCCTTGCCTGAGACTGGCATGTGCATAGCGTGTGCCTAGCCAGTGTCTAGCCAGTGCCTAGCCTGTGCCTAGCCTGTGTCTAGCCTGTGTCTAGCCTGTGTCTAGCCTGTGTCTAGCCTGTGTCGAGCCTGTGTCTAGCCTGTGTCTAGCCTGTGTCTAGCCTCTGTCTAGCCTGTGTCTAGTCTCTGTCTTGACGGTGTCTAGCCGGTGTCTAGCCTGTGCCTAGCCTGTGCGTGGCCTGTGCCTAGCCTGTGCCTAGCCTGTGCCTAGCCTGTGCCTAGCCTGTGCCTAGCCTGTGCCTAGCCTGTGTCTAGCCAGTGTCTAGCCTGTGCCTTGCCTGTGACTGGCATGTGCATAGCCTGTGCCTAGCCATTGTCTAGCCTGTGTCTAGCCTGTGCCTTGAGTGAGACTGGCATGTGCATAGCGTGTGCCTAGCCAGTGTCTAGCCAGTGCCTAGCCTGTGCCTAGCCTGTGCCTAGCCTGTGCCTACCCTGTGCCTAGCCTGTGCCTAGCCTGTGCCTAGCCTGTGCCTAGCCTGTGCCTAGCCTGTGCCTAGCCTGTGCCAGCCTGTGTTTAGCCTGTGTCTAGCCTGTGCCTTGCCTGTGACTGGCATGTGCATAGCCTGTGCCTAGCCAGTGTCTGGCCTGTGTCTAGCCTGTGCCTAGCCTGTGTCTAGCCTGTGTCTAGCCTGTGCCTTGCCTGTGACTGACATGTGCATAGCCTGTGCCTAGCCAGTGTCTAGCCTTTGTCTAGCCTGTGCCTTGCCTGCGACTGGCATGTGCATAGCGTGTGCCTAGCCAGTGTCTAGCCTTTTCTAGCAATTGCCTATCCTGTGCCTTGCTTGTGCCTAGCCTGTGTCTAGCCTGTGTCTAGCCTGTGCCTTGCCTGTGACTGGCATGTGCATAGCCTGGGCCTAGCCAGTGTCTAGCCTGTGTCTAGCCTGTGCCTTGCCTGAGACAGGCATGTGCATAGCGTCTGCCTAGGCAGTGTCTAGCCAGTGCCTAGGCTGTGCCTAGCCAGTGTCTAGCCTTTGTCTAGCCTGTGCCTTGCCTGTGACTGACATGTGCATAGCCTGTGCCTAGCCAGTGTCTAGCCTTTGTCTAGCCTGTGCCTTGCCTGCGACTGGCATGTGCATAGCGAGTGCCTAGCCAGTGTCTAGCCTTTGTCTAGCAATTGCCTAGCCTGTGCCTTGCCTGTGCCTAGCCTGTGTCTAGCCTGTGTCTAGCCTGTGCCTTGCCTGTGACTGGCATGTGCATAGCCTGGGCCTAGCCAGTGTCTAGCCTGTGTCTAGCCTGTGCCTTGCCTGAGACAGGCATGTGCATAGCGTCTGCCTAGGCAGTGTCTAGCCAGTGCCTAGGCTGTGCCTAGCCAGTGTCTAGCCGTTGTCTAGCCTGTGCCTAGCCAGCGTCTAGCCTTTGTCTAGCCTGTGTCTAGCCTGTGCCTAGCCAGTGTATAGCCTCTGTCTAGCCTGTGTCTAGTCAGTGTCTAACCGGTGTCTAGCCGGTGTCTAGCCTGTGCCTAGCCTGTGCCTAGCCTGTGCCTAGCCTGTGCCTAGCCTGTGACTGGCCTTTGCCTAGCCTGTGTCTAGCCTGTGTCTAGCCTGTGCCTTGCCTGTGACTGGCATGTGACTGGCATGTGCATAGCCTGTGCCTAGCCAGTGTCTAGCCTGTGCCTTGCCTGAGACTGGCATGTGCATAGCGTGTGCCTAGCCAGTGTCTAGCCTGTGTCTAGCCTGTGCCTTGCCTGTGACTGGCATGTGCATAGCCTATGCCTAGCCAGTGTCTAGCCTGTGTCTAGCCTGTGCCTTGCCTGAGACAGGCATGTGCATAGCGTGTGCCTAGCCAGTGTCTAGCCTGTGTCTAGCCTGTGCCTTGCCTGAGACAGGCATGTGCATAGCGTGTGCCTAGCCAGTGTCTATCCAGTGCCTAGCCTGTGCCTAGCCTGTGCCTAGCCTGTGTCTAGCCTGTGTCTAGCCTGTGCGTTGCCTGTGACTGGCATGTGCATAGCCTGTGCCTAGCCTGTGTCTAGCCTGTGTCTAGCCTGTGCCTAGCCTGTGTCTAGCCTGTGTCTAGCTTGTGTCTAGCCTGTGCCTTGCCTGTGACTGGCATGTGCCTAGCCAGTGCCTAGCCAGTGTCTAGCCTTTGTCTAGCCAGTGCCTAGCCTGTGCCTAGCCTGTGCCTTGCCTGAGACCGGCATGTGCATAGCGTGTGCCTAGCCAGTGTCTAGCCTGTGTCTTGTCTGTGTCTAGCCTGTGCCTTGCCTGAGACTGGCATGTGCATAGCGTGTGCCTAGCCAGTGTCTAGCCAGTGCCTAGCCTGTGCCTAGCCTGTGACTGGCATGTGCATAGCCTGTGCCTAGCCAGTGTCTAGCCTGTGTCTAGCCTGTGCCTAGCCTGTACCTTGCCTGTGTCTAGCCTGTGTCTAGCCTGTGCCTTGCCTGTGACTGGCATGTGCATAGCCTGTGCCTAGCCAGTGTCTAGCCTGTGCCTTGCCTGAGATGGGCATGTGCATAGCGTGTGCCTAGCCAGTGTCTAGCCTTTGTCTAGCCTGTGCATAGCCTGTGTCTAGCCTGTGCCTAGCCAGTGTATAGCCTCTGTCTAGCCTGTGTCTAGTCAGTGTCTTGCCGGTGTCTAGCCGGTGTCTAGCCTGTGCCTAGCCTGTGACTGGCCTATGCCTAGCCTGTGTCTAGCCTGTGTCTAGCCTGTGTCCAGCCTGTGTCTAGCCTGTGTCTAGCCTGTTTCTAGCCTGTGTCCAGCCTGTGTCTAGCCTGTGTCTAGCCTGTGTCTAGCCTGTGTCTAGCCTTTGTCTAGCCTGTGCCTAGCCTGTGTCCAGCCTGTGTCTAGCCTGTTTCTAGCCTGTGTCTAGCCTGTGTCTAGCCTGTGTCTAGCTTGTGTCTAGCCTGTGTCTAGCCTGTGTCTAGCCTGTGTCTAGCCTGTGTCTAGCCTGTGCCTAGCCTGTGTCTAGCCTGTGTCTAGCCTGTGTCTAGCCTGTGTCTAGCCTGTGTCTAGCCTGTGTCTAGCCTGTGTCTAGCCTGTGTCTAGCCTGTGCCTAGCCAGTGTCTAGCCTGTGTCTAGCCTGTGCCTTGCCTGTGACTGGCATGTGCATAGCCTGTGCCTAGCCAGTGTCTAGCCTGTGCCTTGCCTGAGACTGGCATATGCATAGCGTGTGCCTAGCCTGTGTCTAGCCTGTGTCTAGCCTGTGTCTAGCCTGTGTCTAGCCTGTGTCTAGCCTGTGTCTAGCCTGTGTCTAGCCTGTGTCTAGCCTGTGTCTAGCCTGTGTCTAGCCTGTGTCTAGCCTGTGTCTAGCCTGTGTCTAGCCTGTGTCTAGCCTGTGTCTTGCCTGTGCCTTGCCAGAGAGTGGCATGTGCATAGCTTGTGTCTAGCCTGTGTCTAGCCTGTGTCTAGCCTGTGTCTAGCCTGTGTCTAGCCTGTGTCTAGCATGTGTCTAGCCTGTGTCTAGCCTGTGTCTAGCCTGTGTCTAGCCTGTGTCTAGCCTGTGTCTAGCCTGTGTCTAGCCTGTGTCTAGCCTGTGTCTAGCCTGTGTCTAGCCTGTGTCTAGCCTGTGCCTAGCCAGTGTCTAGCCTGTGTCTAGCCTGTGCCTTGCCTGTGACTGGCATGTGCATAGCCTGTGCCTAGCCAGTGTCTAGCCTGTGTCTAGCCTGTGCCTAGCCAGTGTCTAGCCAGTGCCTAGCCTGTACCTTGCCTGTGTCTAGCCTGTGTCTAGCCTGTGCCTTGCCTGTGACTGGCATGTGCATAGCCGGTGCCTAGCCAGTGTCTAGCCTGTGCCTTGCCTGAGACGGGCATGTGCATAGCGTGTGCCTAGCCAGTGTCTAGCCTTTGTCTAGCCTGTGCATAGCCTGTGTCTAGCCTGTGCCTAGCCAGTGTATAGCCTCTGTCTAGCCTGTGTCAAGTCAGTGTCTTGCCGGTGTCTAGCCGGTGTCTAGCCTGTGCCTAGCCTGTGACTGGCCTATGCCTAGCCTGTGTCTAGCCTGTGTCTAGCCTGTGTCCAGCCTGTGTCTAGCCTGTGTCTAGCCTGTGTCTAGCCTGTGTCCACCCTGTGTCTAGCCTGTGTCTAGCCTGTGTCTAGCCTGTGTCTAGCCTTTGTCTAGCCTGTGCCTAGCCTGTGTCCAGCCTGTGTCTAGCCTGTTTCTAGCCTGTGTCTAGCCTGTGTCTAGCCGGTGTCTAGCCTGTGTCTAGCCTGTGTCTAGCCTGTGTCTAGCCTGTGTCTAGCCTGTGTCTAGCCTGTGTCTAGCCTGTGCATAGCGTGTGCCTAGCCAGTGTCTAGCCTGTGTCTAGCCTGTGCCTTGCCTGTGACTGGCATGTGCATAGCCTATGCCTAGCCAGTGTCTAGCCTGTGTCTAGCCTGTGCCTTGCCTGAGACAGGCATGTGCATAGCGTGTGCCTAGCCAGTGTCTAGCCTGTGTCTAGCCTGTGCCTTGCCTGAGACAGGCATGTGCATAGCGTGTGCCTAGCCAGTGTCTATCCAGTGCCTAGCCTGTGCCTAGCCTGTGCCTAGCCTGTGTCTAGCCTGTGTCTAGCCTGTGCGTTGCCTGTGACTGGCATGTGCATAGCCTGTGCCTAGCCTGTGTCTAGCCTGTGTCTAGCCTGTGCCTAGCCTGTGTCTAGCCTGTGTCTAGCTTGTGTCTAGCCTGTGCCTTGCCTGTGACTGGCATGTGCCTAGCCAGTGCCTAGCCAGTGTCTAGCCTTTGTCTAGCCAGTGCCTAGCCTGTGCCTAGCCTGTGCCTTGCCTGAGACCGGCATGTGCATAGCGTGTGCCTAGCCAGTGTCTAGCCTGTGTCTTGTCTGTGTCTAGCCTGTGCCTTGCCTGAGACTGGCATGTGCATAGCGTGTGCCTAGCCAGTGTCTAGCCAGTGCCTAGGCTGTGCCTAGCCTGTGACTGGCATGTGCATAGCCTGTGCCTAGCCAGTGTCTAGCCTGTGTCTAGCCTGTGCCTAGCCTGTACCTTGCCTGTGTCTAGCCTGTGTCTAGCCTGTGCCTTGCCTGTGACTGGCATGTGCATAGCCTGTGCCTAGCCAGTGTCTAGCCTGTGCCTTGCCTGAGATGGGCATGTGCATAGCGTGTGCCTAGCCAGTGTCTAGCCTTTGTCTAGCCTGTGCATAGCCTGTGTCTAGCCTGTGCCTAGCCAGTGTATAGCCTCTGTCTAGCCTGTGTCTAGTCAGTGTCTTGCCGGTGTCTAGCCGGTGTCTAGCCTGTGCCTAGCCTGTGACTGGCCTATGCCTAGCCTGTGTCTAGCCTGTGTCTAGCCTGTGTCCAGCCTGTGTCTAGCCTGTGTCTAGCCTGTTTCTAGCCTGTGTCCAGCCTGTGTCTAGCCTGTGTCTAGCCTGTGTCTAGCCTGTGTCTAGCCTTTGTCTAGCCTGTGCCTAGCCTGTGTCCAGCCTGTGTCTAGCCTGTTTCTAGCCTGTGTCTAGCCTGTGTCTAGCCTGTGTCTAGCTTGTGTCTAGCCTGTGTCTAGCCTGTGTCTAGCCTGTGCCTAGCCTGTGTCTAGCCTGTGTCTAGCCTGTGTCTAGCCTGTGTCTAGCCTGTGTCTAGCCTGTGTCTAGCCTGTGTCTAGCCTGTGTCTAGCCTGTGTCTAGCCTGTGTCTAGCCTGTGCCTAGCCAGTGTCTAGCCTGTGTCTAGCCTGTGCCTTGCCTGTGACTGGCATGTGCATAGCCTGTGCCTAGCCAGTGTCTAGCCTGTGCCTTGCCTGAGACTGGCATATGCATAGCGTGTGCCTAGCCTGTGTCTAGCCTGTGTCTAGCCTGTGTCTAGCCTGTGTCTAGCCTGTGTCTAGCCTGTGTCTAGCCTGTGTCTAGCCTGTGTCTAGCCTGTGTCTAGCCTGTGTCTAGCCTGTGTCTAGCCTGTGTCTAGCCTGTGTCTAGCCTGTGTCTAGCCTGTGTCTTGCCTGTGCCTTGCCAGAGAGTGGCATGTGCATAGCTTGTGTCTAGCCTGTGTCTAGCCTGTGTCTAGCCTGTGTCTAGCCTGTGTCTAGCCTGTGTCTAGCCTGTGTCTAGCCTGTGTCTAGCCTGTGTCTAGCCTGTGTCTAGCCTGTGTCTAGCCTGTGTCTAGCCTGTGTCTAGCCTGTGTCTAGCCTGTGTCTAGCCTGTGCCTAGCCAGTGTCTAGCCTGTGTCTAGCCTGTGCCTTGCCTGTGACTGGCATGTGCATAGCCTGTGCCTAGCCAGTGTCTAGCCTGTGTCTAGCCTGTGCCTAGCCAGTGTCTAGCCAGTGCCTAGCCTGTACCTTGCCTGTGTCTAGCCTGTGTCTAGCCTGTGCCTTGCCTGTGACTGGCATGTGCATAGCCGGTGCCTAGCCAGTGTCTAGCCTGTGCCTTGCCTGAGACGGGCATGTGCATAGCGTGTGCCTAGCCAGTGTCTAGCCTTTGTCTAGCCTGTGCATAGCCTGTGTCTAGCCTGTGCCTAGCCAGTGTATAGCCTCTGTCTAGCCTGTGTCAAGTCAGTGTCTTGCCGGTGTCTAGCCGGTGTCTAGCCTGTGCCTAGCCTGTGACTGGCCTATGCCTAGCCTGTGTCTAGCCTGTGTCTAGCCTGTGTCCAGCCTGTGTCTAGCCTGTGTCTAGCCTGTGTCTAGCCTGTGTCCACCCTGTGTCTAGCCTGTGTCTAGCCTGTGTCTAGCCTGTGTCTAGCCTTTGTCTAGCCTGTGCCTAGCCTGTGTCCAGCCTGTGTCTAGCCTGTTTCTAGCCTGTGTCTAGCCTGTGTCTAGCCGGTGTCTAGCCTGTGTCTAGCCTGTGTCTAGCCTGTGTCTAGCCTGTGTCTAGCCTGTGTCTAGCCTGTGTCTAGCCTGTGTCTAGCCTGTGTCTAGCCTGTGTCTAGCCTGTGTCTAGCCTGTGGCTTGCCAGAGACTGGCATGTGCATAGCGTGTGCCTAGCCAGTGTCTAGCCCGTGTCTAGCCTGTGCCTTGCCTGAGACAGGCATGTGCATAGAGTGTGCCTAGCCAGTGTCTATCCAGTGCCTAGCCTGTGTCTAGCCTGTGCCTAGCCAGTGTCTAGCCTGTGCCTAGCCAGTGTATAGCCTCTGTCTAGCCTGTGTCAAGTCAGTGTCTTGCCGGTGTCTAGCCGGTGTCTAGCCTGTGCCTAGCCTGTGACTGGCCTATGCCTAGCCTGTGTCTAGCCTGTGTCTAGCCTGTGTCCAGCCTGTGTCTAGCCTGTGTCTAGCCTGTGTCTAGCCTGTGTCCACCCTGTGTCTAGCCTGTGTCTAGCCTGTGTCTAGCCTGTGTCTAGCCTTTGTCTAGCCTGTGCCTAGCCTGTGTCCAGCCTGTGTCTAGCCTGTTTCTAGCCTGTGTCTAGCCTGTGTCTAGCCTGTGTCTAGCCTGTGTCTAGCCTGTGTCTAGCCTGTGTCTAGCCTGTGTCTAGCCTGTGTCTAGCCTGTGTCTAGCCTGTGTCTAGCCTGTGTCTAGCCTGTGTCTAGCCTGTGGCTTGCCAGAGACTGGCATGTGCATAGCGTGTGCCTAGCCAGTGTCTAGCCTGTGTCTAGCCTGTGCCTTGCCTGAGACAGGCATGTGCATAGAGTGTGCCTAGCCAGTGTCTATCCAGTGCCTAGCCTGTGTCTAGCCTGTGCCTAGCCAGTGTCTAGCCTGTGTCTAGCCTGTGCCTTGCCTGAGACTGGCATGTGCATAGCGTGTGCCTAGCCAGTGTCTAGCCAGTGCCTAGCCTGTGCCTAGCCAGTGTCTAGCCTTTGTCTAGTCAGTGCCTAGCCTGTGCCTAGCCTGTGCCTAGCCTGTGCCTTGCCTGAGACTGGCATGTGCATAGCGTGTGCCTAGCCAGTGTCTAGCCTGTGACTGGCCTATGCCTAGCCTGTGTCTAGCCTGTGTCTAGCCTGTGTCCAGCCTGTGTCTAGCCTGTGTCTAGCCTGTGTCCAGCCTGTGTCTAGCCTGTGTCTAGCCTGTGTCTAGCCTGTGTCTAGCCTTTGTCTAGCCTGTACCTAGCCTGTGTCTAGCCTGTGTCTAGCCTGTTTCTAGCCTGTGTCTAGCCTGTGTCTAGCCTGTGTCTAGATTGTGTCCAGCCTGTGTCTAGCCTGTGTCTAGCCTGTGTCTAGCCTGTGTCTAGCCTGTGTCTAGCCTGTGTCTAGCCTGTGTCTAGCCTGTGTCTAGCCTGTGTCTAGCCTGTGTCTAGCCTGTGTCTAGCCTGTGTCTAGCCTGTGTCTAGCCTGTGTCTAGCCTGTGTCTAGCCTGTGTCTAGCCTGTGTCTAGCCTGTGCCTAGCCAGTGTCTAGCCTGTGTCTAGCCTGTTCCTTGCCTGTGACTGGCATGTGACTGGCATGTGCATAGCCTGTGCTTAGCCAGTGTCTAGCCTGTGCCTTGCCTGAGACTGGCATGTGCATAGCGTGTGCCTAGCCTGTGTCTAGCCTGTGCCTAGCCAGTGTCTAGCCTGTGTCTAGCCTGTGCCTTGCCTGAGACTGGCATGTGCATAGCGTGTGCCTAGCCAGTGTCTAGCCAGTGCCTAGCCTGTGCCTAGCCAGTGTCTAGCCTTTGTCTAGCCAGTGCCTAGCCTGTGCCTAGCCTGTGCCTAGCCTGTGCCTTGCCTGAGACTGGCATGTGCATAGCGTGTGCCTAGCCAGTGTCTAGCCAGTGCCTAGCCTGTGCCTAGCCAGTGCCTAGCCTGTGCCTAGCCAGTGTCTAGCCTTTGTCTAGCCAGTGCCTAGCCTGTGCCTAGCCTGTGTCTAGCCTGTGTCTAGCCTGTGTCTAGCCTGTGTCCAGCCTGTGTCTAGCCTGTGTCCAGCCTGTGTCTAGCCTGTGTCTAGCCTGTGTCTAGCCTGTGTCTAGCCTTTGTCTAGCCTGTGCCTAGCCTGTGTCTAGCCTGTGTCTAGCCTGTTTCTAGCCTGTGTCTAGCTTGTGTCTAGCCTGTGTCTAGCCTGTGTCTAGCCTGTGTCTAGCCTGTTTCTAGCCTGTGTCTAGCCTGTGTCTAGCCTGTGTCTAGATTGTGTCCAGCCTGTGTCTAGCCTGTGTCTAGCCTGTGTCTAGCCTGTGTCTAGCCTGTGTCTAGCCTGTGTCTAGCCTGTGTCTAGCCTGTGTCTAGCCTGTGTCTAGCCTGTGTCTAGCCTGTGTCTAGCCTGTGTCTAGCCTGTGTCTAGCCTGTGTCTAGCCTGTGTCTAGCCTGTGTCTAGCCTGTGTCTAGCCTGTGCCTAGCCAGTGTCTAGCCTGTGTCTAGCCTGTTCCTTGCCTGTGACTGGCATGTGACTGGCATGTGCATAGCCTGTGCTTAGCCAGTGTCTAGCCTGTGCCTTGCCTGAGACTGGCATGTGCATAGCGTGTGCCTAGCCTGTGTCTAGCCTGTGCCTAGCCAGTGTCTAGCCTGTGTCTAGCCTGTGCCTTGCCTGAGACTGGCATGTGCATAGCGTGTGCCTAGCCAGTGTCTAGCCAGTGCCTAGCCTGTGCCTAGCCAGTGTCTAGCCTTTGTCTAGCCAGTGCCTAGCCTGTGCCTAGCCTGTGCCTAGCCTGTGCCTTGCCTGAGACTGGCATGTGCATAGCGTGTGCCTAGCCAGTGTCTAGCCAGTGCCTAGCCTGTGCCTAGCCAGTGCCTAGCCTGTGCCTAGCCAGTGTCTAGCCTTTGTCTAGCCAGTGCCTAGCCTGTGCCTAGCCTGTGTCTAGCCTGTGTCTAGCCTGTGTCTAGCCTGTGTCCAGCCTGTGTCTAGCCTGTGTCCAGCCTGTGTCTAGCCTGTGTCTAGCCTGTGTCTAGCCTGTGTCTAGCCTTTGTCTAGCCTGTGCCTAGCCTGTGTCTAGCCTGTGTCTAGCCTGTTTCTAGCCTGTGTCTAGCTTGTGTCTAGCCTGTGTCTAGCCTGTGTCTAGCCTGTGTCTAGCCTGTTTCTAGCCTGTGTCTAGCCTGTGTCTAGCCTGTGTCTAGCCTGTGTCAGCCTGTGTCTAGCCTGTGTCTAGCCTGTGGCTGGCATGTGACTGGCATGTGCATAGCCTGTGCCTAGCCAGTGTCTAGCCTGTGTCTAGCCTGTGCCTTGCCTGAGACTGGCATGTGCATAGCGTGTGCCTAGCCAGTGTCTAGCCTGTGTCTAGCCTGTGCCTTGCCAGAGACTGGCATGTGCATAGCGTGTGCCTAGCCAGTGTCTGAGACAGGCATGTGCATAGCATGTGCCTAGCCAGTGTCTATCCAGTGCCTAGCCTGTGCCTAGCCTGTGTCTAGCCTGTGTCTAGCCTGTGCGTTGCCTGTGACTGGCATGTGCATAGCCTGTGCCTAGCCTGTGTCTAGCCTGTGTCTAGCCTGTGCCTAGCCTGTGTCTAGCCTGTGTCTAGCCTGTGCCTTGCCTGTGACTGGCATGTGCATAGCCTGTGCCTAGCCAGTGTCTAGCCTGTGCCTTGCCTGAGACTGGCATGTGCATAGCGTGTGCCTAGCCAGTGTCTAGCCAGTGTCTAGCCAGTGCCTAGCCTGTGCCTAGCCAGTGTCTAGCCTTTGTCTAGCCAGTGCCTAGCCTGTGCCTAGCCTGTGTCTAGCCTGTGTCTAGCCTGTGCCTTGCCTGTGACTGTATGTGCATAGCCTATGCCTAGCCAGTGTCTAGCCTGTGTCTAGCCTGTGCCTTGCTTAAGACAGGCATGTCAAAAGCGTGTGCCTAGCCAGTGTCTAGCCTTTGTCTAGTCTGTGCCAAGCCAGTGTCTAGCCTGTGCCTAGCCAGTGTATAGCCTCTGTCTAGCCTGTGTCTAGTCAGTGTCTAGCCGGTGTCTAGCGGATGTCTAGCCTGTGACTAGCTTGTGCCTAGCCAGTGCCTAGCCTGTGTCTAGCCTGTGCCTTGCCTGTGACTGGCATGTGCATAGCCTATTCCTAGCCAGTGTCTAGCCTGTGTCTAGCCTGTGCCTTGCCTAAGACAGGCATGTGAATAGCGTGTGCCTAGGCAGTGTCTAGCCAGTGCCTAGCCTGTGCCTAGCCAGTGTATAGCCTCTGTCTAGCCTGTGTCTAGTCAGTGTCTAGCCGGTGTCTAGCGGATGTCTAGCTTGTGACTAGCTTGTGCCTAGCCAGTGCCTAGCCTGTGCCTAGCCTGTGCCTAGCCTGTGGCTAGCCTGTGTCTAGCATGTGCCTTGCCTGTGAGTGGCATGTGCATAGCCTGTGCCTAGCCTGTGTCTAGCCTGTGTCTAGCCTGTGCCTAGCCTGTGTCTAGAATGTGTCTAGCCTGTGCCTTGCCTGTGACTGGCATGTGCATAGCCTGTGCCTAGCCAGTGTCTAGCCTGTGTCTAGCCTGTGCCTTGCCTGAGACTGGCATGTGCATAGCGTGTGCCTAGCCAGTGTCTAGCCAGTGTCTAGCCAGTGTCTAGCCAGTGCCTAGCCTGTGCCTAGCCAGTGTCTAGCCTTTGTCTAGCCAGTGCCTAGCCTGTGCCTAGCCTGTGCCTAGCCTGTGTCTAGCCTGTGTCTAGCCTGTGCCTTGCCTTTGACTGGCATGTGCATAGCCTATGCCAAGCCAGTGTCTAGCCTGTGACTAGCTTGTGCCTAGCCAGTGCCTAGCCTGTGCCTAGCCTGTGCCTAGCCTGAGCCTAGCCTGTGGCGAGCCTGTGCCTAGCCTATGCCTAGCCTGTGTCTAGCCTGTGTCTAGCCTGCGTCTAGCCTGTGTCCAGCCTGTGTCTAGCCTGTGTCTAGCCTGTGTCTAGCCTGTGTCTAGCCTGTGTCTAGCCTGTGTCTAGCCTTTATCTAGCCTGTGCCTAGCCTGTGCCTAGCCTGTGTCTAGCCTGTGTCTAGCCTGTGTCTAGCCTGTGTCTAGCCTGTGTCTAGCCTGTGTCTAGCCTGTGTCTAGCCTGTGCCTAGCCAGTGTCTAGCCTGTGTCTAGCCTGTGCCTTGCCTGTGACTGGCATGTGACTGGCATGTGCATAGCCTGTGCCTAGCCAGTGTCTAGCCTGTGTCTAGCCTGTGCCTTGCCTGAGACTGGCATGTGCATAGCGTGTGCCTAGACAGTGTCTAGCCTGTGTCTAGCCTGTGCCTTGCCAGAGACTGGCATGTGCATAGCATGTGCCTAGCCAGTGTCTAGCCAGTGCCTAGCCAGTGTCTAGCCTGTGCCTAGCCTGTGCCTAGCCTGTGCCTAGCCTGTGCCTAGCCTGTGCCTAGCCTGTGCCTAGCCTGTGCCTAGCCTGTGTCTAGCCTGTGTCTAGCCTGTGCCTTGCCTGTGACTGGCATGTGCATAGCCTGTGCCTAGCCAGTGTCTAGCCTGTGTCTAGCCTGTGCCTTGCCTGAGACAGGCATGTGCATAGCGTTTGCCTAGCCAGTGTATAGCCAGTGCCTAGCCTGTGCCTAGCCTGTGCCTAGCCTGTGTCTAGCCTGTGTCTAGCCTGTGCCTTGCCTGTGACTAGCATGTGCATAGCCTGTGCCTAGCCTGTGTCTATCCTGTGTCTAGCCTGTGCCTTGCCTGAGACAGGCATGTGCATAGCCTGTGCCTAGCCAGTGTCTAGCCTGTGTCTAGCCTGTGCCTTGCTTGAGACAGGCATGTGCATAGCGTGTGCCTAGCCAGTGTCTAGCCAGTGCCTTGCCTGTGCCTAGCCTGTGTCTAGCCTGTGTCTAGCCTGTGCCTTGCCTGTGACTGGCATGTGTCTAGCCTGTGTCTAGCCTGTGCCTTGCCTGAGACTGGAAAGTGCATAGCGTGTGCCTAGCCAGTGTCTAGCCAGTGCCTAGCCTGTGCCTAGCCAGTGTCCAGCCTTTGTCTAGCCAGTGTCTAGCCTGTGCCTAGCCAGCGTATAGACTGTGCCTAGCCAGTGTCTAGCCTGTGCCCAGCCAGTGTCTAGCCTGTGTCTAGCCTGTGCCTAGCCTGTGCCTAGCCAGTGTCTCGCCAGTGCCTAGCTTGTGCCTAGCCAGTGTCTAGCCTTTGTCTAGCCTGTGCCTAGCCCGTGTATAGCCTCTGTCTAGCCCGTGTCATGCCTGTGTCATGCCTGTGTCTAGCCTGTGTATAGCCTGTGTCTAGCCTGTGCCTTGCCTGTGACTAGCATGTGCATAGCCTGTGCCTAGCCTGTGTCTATCCTGTGTCTAGCCTGTGTCTAGCCTGTGCCTTGCCTGAGACAGGCATGTGCATAGCCTGTGCCTAGCCAGTGTCTAGCCTGTGTCTAGCCTGTGCCTTGCTTGAGACAGGCATGTGCATAGCGTGTGCCTAGCCAGTGTCTAGCCAGTGCCTAGCCTGTGCCTAGCCTGTGTCTAGCCTGTGTCTAGCCTGTGCCTTGCCTGTGACTGGCATGTGTCTAGCCTGTGTCTAGCCTGTGTCTAGCCTGTGTCCAGCCTGTGTCTAGCCTGTGTCTAGCCTGTGTCTAGCCTGTGCCTTGCCTGTGACTGGCATGTGCATAGCCTGTGCCTAGCCTGTGCCTAGCCTGTGCATAGCCTGTGCCTAGCCTGTGCCTAGCCTGTGCCTAGCCTGTGCCTAGCCTGTGCCTAGCCTGTGCCTAGCCTGTGCCTAGCCTTTGCCTAGCCTGTGTCTAGCCTGTGTCTAGCCTGTGCCTTGCCTGAGACTGGCATGTGCATAGCGTGTGCCTAGCCAGTGTCTAGCCAGTGCCTAGCCTGTGCCTAGCCAGTGTCCAGCCTTTGTCTAGCCAGTGTCTAGCCTGTGCCTAGCCAGCGTATAGACTGTGCCTAGCCAGTGTCTAGCCTGTGCCCAGCCAGTGTCTAGCCTGTGTCTAGCCTGTGCCTAGCCTGTGCCTAGCCAGTGCCATTCTAGCCTGTGCCTAGCCCGTGTATAGCCTCTGTCTAGCCTGTGTCATGCCTGTGTCTAGCCTGTGTATAGCCTCTGTCTAGCCTGTGTCTAGCCTGTGTCTAGCCTGTGCCTTGCCTGTGACTAGCATGTGCATAGCCTGTGCCTAGCCTGTGTCTATCCTGTGTCTAGCCTGTGTCTAGCCTGTGCCTTGCCTGAGACAGGCATGTGCATAGCCTGTGCCTAGCCAGTGTCTAGCCTGTGTCTAGCCTGTGCCTTGCTTGAGACAGGCATGTGCATAGCGTGTGCCTAGCCAGTGTCTAGCCAGTGCCTAGCCTGTGCCTAGCCTGTGTCTAGCCTGTGTCTAGCCTGTGCCTTGCCTGTGACTGGCATGTGTCTAGCCTGTGTCTAGCCTGTGTCTAGCCTGTGTCCAGCCTGTGTCTAGCCTGTGTCTAGCCTGTGTCTAGCCTGTGCCTTGCCTGTGACTGGCATGTGCATAGCCTGTGCCTAGCCTGTGCCTAGCCTGTGCCTAGCCTGTGCCTAGCCTGTGCCTAGCCTGTGCCTAGCCTGTGCCTAGCCTGTGCCTAGCCTGTGCCTAGCCTGTGCCTAGCCTGTGCCTAGCCTGTGCCTAGCCTTTGCCTAGCCTGTGTCTAGCCTGTGTCTAGCCTGTGCCTTGCCTGAGACTGGCATGTGCATAGCGTGTGCCTAGCCAGTGTCTAGCCAGTGCCTAGCCTGTGCCTAGCCAGTGTCCAGCCTTTGTCTAGCCAGTGTCTAGCCTGTGCCTAGCCAGCGTATAGACTGTGCCTAGCCAGTGTCTAGCCTGTGCCCAGCCAGTGTCTAGCCTGTGTCTAGCCTGTGCCTAGCCTGTGCCTAGCCAGTGTCTCGCCAGTGCCTAGCTTGTGCCTAGCCAGTGTCTAGCCTTTGTCTAGCCTGTGCATAGCCAGATTCTAGCCTGTGCCTAGCCCGTGTATAGCCTCTGTCTAGCCTGTGTCATGCCTGTGTCTAGCCTGTGTATAGCCTCTGTCTAGCCTGTGTCTAGCCTGTGTCTAGCCTGTGCCTTGCCTGAGTCTGGCATGTGCATAGCCTGTGCCTAGCCAGTGTCTAGCCTGTGCCCAGCCAGTGTCTAGCCTGTGTCTAGCCTGTGCCTAGCCAGTTTCTAGCCTGTGTCTATCCTGTGCCTTGCCTGAGACTGGCATGTGCATAGCGTGTGCCTAGCCAGTGTCTAGCCTGGGTCTAGCCTGTGCCTTGCCTGAGACTGGCATGTGCATAGCGTGTGCCTAGCCTGTGCCTAGCCTGTGCCTAGCCTGTGCCTAGCCTGTGCCTAGCCTGTGCCTAGCCTGTGTCTAGCCTGTGCCTAGCCTGTGCCTAGCCAGTGTCCAGCCTTTGTCTAGCCAGTGTCTAGCCTGTGCCTAGCCAGCGTATAGACTGTGCCTAGGCAGTGTCTAGCCTGTGCCCAGCCAGTGTCTAGCCTGTGTCTGGCCTGTGCCTAGCCTGTGCCTAGCCAGTGTCTAGCCAGTGCCTAGCTTGTGCCTAGCCAGTGTCTAGCCTTTGTCTAGCCTGTGCATAGCCAGATTCTAGCCTGTGCCTAGCCCGTGTATAGCCTCTGTCTAGCCTGTGTCAAGCGTGTGTCTAGCCTGTGTCTAGCATGTGTCTAGCCTGTGTCCAGCCAGTGTCTAGCCTGTGTTTAGCCCGTGCCTTGCCTGAGACAGGCATGTGCATAGCGTGTGCCTAGCCAGAGTCTAGCCAGTGCCTAGCCTGTGCCTAGCCAGTGTCTAGCCTTTGTCTAGCCTGTGCATAGCCTGTGTCTAGCCTGTGCCTAGCCAGTGTATAGCCCGTGCCTAGCCAGTGTATAGCCCGTGCCTTGCCTGAGACAGGCATGTGCATAGCGTGTGCCTAGCCAGAGTCTAGCCAGTGTCTAGCCTGTGTCTAGCCTGTGCCTAGCCTGTGCCTAGCCTGTGCCTTGCCTGTGACTGGCATGTGCATAGCCTGTGCCTACCCAGTGTCTAGCCTATGTCTAGCCTGTGCCTTGCCTGAGACTGGCATGTGCATAGCTTGTGCCTAGCCAGTGTCTAGCCTGTGTCTAGCCTGTCCCTTGCCTGAGACTGGCATGTGCATAGCGTGTGCCTAGCCAGAGTCTAGCCAGTGCCTAGCCTGTGTCTAGCCTGTGTCTAGCCTGTGTCTAGCCTGTGTCTAGCCTGTGTCTAGCCTTTGTCTAGCGTGTGTCGAACCTGTGTCTAGCCAGTGTCTAGCCTGTGCCCAGCCAGTGTCTAGCCTGTGTCTAGCCTGTGCCTAGCCAGATTTTAGCCTGTGTCTAGCCTGTGCCTTGCCTGAGACTGGCATGTGCATAGCGTGTGCCTAGCCAGTGTCTAGCCTGGGTCTAGCCTGTGCCTTGCCTGAGACTGGCATGTGCATAGCGTGTGCCTAGCCAGTGTCTAGCCAATGCCTAGCCTGTGCCTAGCCTGTGCCTAGCCTGTGCCTAGCCAGTGTCTAGCCAATGCCTAGCCTGTGCCTAGCCTGTGCCTAGCCTGTGTCTAGCCAGTGCCTAGCCTGTGCCTGGCCAGCCTTTGTCTAGCCTGTGCCTAGCCTGTGCCTAGCCAGTGTCTAGCCTGTGCCCAGCCAGTGACTAGCCTGTGTGTAGCCTGTGCCTAGCCAATTTCTAGCTTGTGTCTAGCCTGTGCCTAGCCAGTGTCTAGCCTGTGCCTTGCCAGTGACTGGCATGTGCATAGCCTGTGCCTAGCCAGTGTCTAGCCTGTGTCTAGCCTGTGCCTAGCCTGTGCCTAGCCTGTGCCTAGCCTGTGCCTAGCCTGTGTCTAGCCTGTGTCTAGCCTGTGTCTAGCCTGAGACTGGAAAGTGCATAGCGTGTGCCTAGCCAGTGTCTAGCCAGTGCCTAGCCTGTGCCTAGCCAGTGTCCAGCCTTTGTCTAGCCAGTGTCTAGCCTGTGCCTAGCCAGCGTATAGACTGTGCCTAGCCAGTGTCTAGCCTGTGCCCAGCCAGTGTCTAGCCTGTGTCTAGCCTGTGCCTAGCCTGTGCCTAGCCTGTGCCTAGCCTGTGCCTAGCCTGTGCCTAGCCTGTGCCTAGCCTGTGCCTAGCCTGTGCCTAGCCTGTGCCTAGCCTGTGCCTAGCCTGTGCCTAGCCTTTGCCTAGCCTGTGTCTAGCCTGTGTCTAGCCTGTGTCTAGCCTGTGCCTTGCCTGTGCCTTGCCTGAGACTGGAAAGTGCATAGCGTGTGCCTAGCCAGTGTCTAGCCAGTGCCTAGCCTGTGCCTAGCCAGTGTCCAGCCTTTGTCTAGCCAGTGTCTAGCCTGTGCCTAGCCAGCGTATAGACTGTGCCTAGCCAGTGTCTAGCCTGTGCCCAGCCAGTGTCTAGCCTGTGTCTAGCCTGTGCCTAGCCTGTGCCTAGCCAGTGTCTCGCCAGTGCCTAGCTTGTGCCTAGCCAGTGTCTAGCCTTTGTCTAGCCTGTGCATAGCCAGATTCTAGCCTGTGCCTAGCCCGTGTATAGCCTCTGTCTAGCCTGTGTCATGCCTGTGTCTAGCCTGTGTATAGCCTCTGTCTAGCCTGTGTCTAGCCTGTGCCTTGCCTGTGACTAGCATGTGCATAGCCTGTGCCTAGCCTGTGTCTATCCTGTGTCTAGCCTGTGTCTAGCCTGTGCCTTGCCTGAGACAGGCATGTGCATAGCCTGTGCCTAGCCAGTGTCTAGCCTGTGTCTAGCCTGTGCCTTGCTTGAGACAGGCATGTGCATAGCGTGTGCCTAGCCAGTGTCTAGCCAGTGCCTAGCCTGTGCCTAGCCTGTGTCTAGCCTGTGTCTAGCCTGTGCCTTGCCTGTGACTGGCATGTGTCTAGCCTGTGTCTAGCCTGTGTCTAGCCTGTGTCCAGCCTGTGTCTAGCCTGTGTCTAGCCTGTGTCTAGCCTGTGCCTTGCCTGTGACTGGCATGTGCATAGCCTGTGCCTAGCCTGTGCCTAGCCTGCCTAGCCTGTGCCTAGCCTGTGCCTAGCCTGTGCCTAGCCTGTGCCTAGCCTGTGCCTAGCCTGTGCCTAGCCTGTGCCTAGCCTGTGCCTAGCCTGTGCCTAGCCTGTGCCTAGCCTGTGCCTAGCCTGTGCCTAGCCTGTGCCTAGCCTGTGCCTAGCCTGTGCCTAGCCTGTGCCTAGCCTTTGCCTAGCCTGTGTCTAGCCTGTGTCTAGCCTGTGCCTTGCCTGAGACTGGCATGTGCATAGCGTGTGCCTAGCCAGTGTCTAGCCAGTGCCTAGCCTGTGCCTAGCCAGTGTCCAGCCTTTGTCTAGCCAGTGTCTAGCCTGTGCCTAGCCAGCGTATAGACTGTGCCTAGCCAGTGTCTAGCCTGTGCCCAGCCAGTGTCTAGCCTGTGTCTAGCCTGTGCCTAGCCTGTGCCTAGCCAGTGTCTCGCCAGTGCCTAGCTTGTGCCTAGCCAGTGTCTAGCCTTTGTCTAGCCTGTGCATAGCCAGATTCTAGCCTGTGCCTAGCCCGTGTATAGCCTCTGTCTAGCCTGTGTCATGCCTGTGTCTAGCCTGTGTATAGCCTCTGTCTAGCCTGTGTCTAGCCTGTGTCTAGCCTGTGCCTTGCCTGAGTCTGGCATGTGCATAGCCTGTGCCTAGCCAGTGTCTAGCCTGTGCCCAGCCAGTGTCTAGCCTGTGTCTAGCCTGTGCCTAGCCAGTTTCTAGCCTGTGTCTATCCTGTGCCTTGCCTGAGACTGGCATGTGCATAGCGTGTGCCTAGCCAGTGTCTAGCCTGGGTCTAGCCTGTGCCTTGCCTGAGACTGGCATGTGCATAGCGTGTGCCTAGCCAGTGCCTAGCCTGTGCCTAGCCTGTGCCTAGCCTGTGCCTAGCCTGTGCCTAGCCTGTGCCTAGCCTGTGCCTAGCCTGTGCCTAGCCTGTGCCTAGCCTGTGCCTAGCCAGTGTCCAGCCTTTGTCTAGCCAGTGTCTAGCCTGTGCCTAGCCAGCGTATAGACTGTGCCTAGGCAGTGTCTAGCCTGTGCCCAGCCAGTGTCTAGCCTGTGTCTGGCCTGTGCCTAGCCTGTGCCTAGCCAGTGTCTAGCCAGTGCCTAGCCTGTGCCTAGCCTGTGCCTAGCCTGTGCCTAGCCTGTGCCTAGCCTGTGCCTAGCCAGTGTCCAGCCTTTGTCTAGCCAGTGTCTAGCCTGTGCCTAGCCAGCGTATAGACTGTGCCTAGGCAGTGTCTAGCCTGTGCCCAGCCAGTGTCTAGCCTGTGTCTGGCCTGTGCCTAGCCTGTGCCTAGCCAGTGTCTAGCCAGTGCCTAGCTTGTGCCTAGCCAGTGTCTAGCATGTGTCTAGCCTGTGTCCAGCCTGTGTCTAGCCTGTGTTTAGCCCGTGCCTTGCCTGAGACAGGCATGTGCATAGCGTGTGCCTAGCCAGAGTCTAGCCAGTGCCTAGCCTGTGCCTAGCCAGTGTCTAGCCTTTGTCTAGCCTGTGCATAGCCTGTGTCTAGCCTGTGCCTAGCCAGTGTATAGCCCGTGCCTAGCCAGTGTATAGCCCGTGCCTTGCCTGAGACAGGCATGTGCATAGCGTGTGCCTAGCCAGAGTCTAGCCAGTGTCTAGCCTGTGTCTAGCCTGTGCCTAGCCTGTGCCTAGCCTGTGCCTTGCCTGTGACTGGCATGTGCATAGCCTGTGCCTACCCAGTGTCTAGCCTATGTCTAGCCTGTGCCTTGCCTGAGACTGGCATGTGCATAGCCTGTGCCTAGCCAGTGTCTAGCCTGTCCCTTGCCTGAGACTGGCATGTGCATAGCGTGTGCCTAGCCAGAGTCTAGCCAGTGCCTAGCCTGTGTCTAGCCTGTGTCTAGCCTGTGTCTAGCCTGTGTCTAGCCTGTGTCTAGCCTTTGTCTAGCGTGTGTCGAACCTGTGTCTAGCCAGTGTCTAGCCTGTGCCCAGCCAGTGTCTAGCCTGTGTCTAGCCTGTGCCTAGCCAGATTCTAGCCTGTGTCTAGCCTATGCCTTGCCTGAGACTGGCATGTGCATAGCGTGTGCCTAGCCAGTGTCTAGCCTGGGTCTAGCCTGTGCCTTGCCTGAGACTGGCATGTGCATAGCGTGTGCCTAGCCAGTGTCTAGCCAATGCCTAGCCTGTGCCTAGCCTGTGCCTAGCCAGTGTCTTGCCAATGCCTAGCCTGTGCCTAGCCTGTGCCTAGCCTGTGTTTAGCCAGTGCCTAGCCTGTGCCTGGCCAGTGCAGCCTTTGTCTAGCCTGTGCCTGGCCAGTGCAGCCTTTGTCTAGCCTGTGCCTAGCCTGTGCCTAGCCAGTGTCTAGCCTGTGCCCAGCCAGTGACTAGCCTGTGTGTAGCCTGTGCCTAGCCAATTTCTAGCTTGTGTCTAGCCTGTGCTTAGCCAGTGTCTAGTCTGTGCCAATCCAGTGTCTAGCCTGTGCCTAGCCTGTGCCTAGCCTGTGCCTAGCCTGTGCCTAGCCTGTGTCTAGCCTGTGTCTAGCCTGTGTCTAGCCTGTGCCTTGCCTGAGACTGGCATGTGCATAGCCTGTGCCTTGCCTGAGACTGGCATGTGCATAGCGTGTGCCTAGCCAGTGTCTAGCCTGTGCCTTGCCAGAGACTGCCATGTGCATAGCGTGTGCCTAGCCAGTGTCTAGCCAGTGCCTAGCCTGTGTCTAGCCTGTGCCTTGCCTGTGACTGGCATGTGCATAGCCTGTGCCTTACCAGTGTCTAGCCTGTGTTTAGCCTGTGCCTTGCCTGTGACTGGCATGTGCATAGCCTGTGCCTAGCCAGTGTCTAGCCTGTGTCTAGCCTGTGTCTAGCCAGTGTCTAGCCTGTGTCTAGCCTGTGTCTAGCCTGTGCCAAGCCTGTGTCTAGCCTGTGTCTAGCCTGTGTTTAGCCTGTGCCTTGCCTGTGACTGGCATGTGCATAGCCTGTGCCTAGCCAGTGTCTAGCCTGTGTCTAGCCTGTGCCTAGCCTGAGACAGGCATGTGCATAGCGTGTGCCTAGCCAGTGTCTAGCCAGTGCCTAGCCTGTGCCTAGCCAGTGTCTAGCCTTTGTCTAGCCTGTGCATAGCCTGTGTCTAGCCTGTGCCTAGCCAGTGTATAGCCTCTGTCTAGCCTGTGTCTAATATGTGTCTAGCCGGTGTCTAGCCTGTGCCTAGCCTGTGCCTTGCCTGAGACAGGCATGTGCATAGCGTGTGCCTAGCCAGTGTCTAGCCAGTGCCTAGCCTGTGCCTAGCCAGTGTCTAGCATTTGTCTAGCCTGTGCATAGCCAGTGTCTAGCCTGTGTCTAGTCTGTGCCTTGCCTGAGACAGGCATGTGCATAGCGTGTGTTTAGCCAGTGTCTAGCCAGTGCCTAGCCTGTGCCTAGCCAGTGTCTAGCCTATGTCTAGCCTGTGCCTTGCCTGTGACTGGCATGTGCATAGCCTGTGCCTAGCCAGTGTGTAGCCTGTGTCTAGCCTGTGTCTAGCCAGTGTCTAGCCTTTGTCTAGCCTGTGCATAGCCTGTGTCTAGCCTGCGCCTAGCCAGTGTATAGCCTCAGTCTAGCCGGTGTCTAGCCTGTGTCTAGCCTGTGGCTAGACTGTGCCTAGCCTGTGACTGGCCTGTGCCTAGCCAGTGTCTAGCCTGTGTCTAGCCTGTGCCTAGCCTATGTCTAGCCTATGTCTAGCCTGTGCCTTGCCTGTGACTGGCATGTGCATAGCCTGTGCCTATCCAGTGTCTAGCCTGTGTCTAGCCTGTGCCTTGCCTGAGACTGGCATGTGCATAGCGTGTGCCTAGCCAGTGTCTAGACAGTGCCTAGCCTGTGCATAGCCTGTGCCTAGCCAGTGTCTAGCCTGTGTCTAGCCTGTGCCTTGCCTGTGACTGGCATGTGCATAGCCTGTGCCTAGCCAGTGTCTAGCCTGTGTCTAGCCTGTGCCTTGCCTGAGATTGGCATGTGCATAGCGTGTGCCTAGCCAGTGTCTAGCCAGTGCCTAGCCTGTGCCTAGCCAGTGTCTAGCCTTTGTCTAGCCTGTGTCTAGCCTCTGTCTAGGCTGTGCCTTGCCTGTGACTGGCATGTGCATAGCCTGTGTCTAGCCTGTGTCTAGCCTGTGCCTTGCCTGAGACTGGCATGTGCATAGCGTGTGCCTAGCCAGTGTCTAGCCTGTGTCTAGCCTGTGCCTAGCCTGTGTCTAGCCTATGTCTAGCCTGTGCCTTGCCTGTGACTGGCATGTGCATAGCCTGTGCCTAGCCAGTGTGTAGCCTGTGTCTAGCCTGTGTCTACCATGTGCCTTGCCTGAGACTGGCATGTGCATAGCGTGTGCCTAGCCAGTGTCTAGCCAGTGCCTAGCCTGTGCCTAGCCTGTGCCTAGCCAGTGTCTAGCCTGTGTCTAGCCTGTGCCTAGCCTGTGTCTAGCCTGTGCCTTGCCTGTGACTGGCATGTGCATAGCCTGTGCCTAGCCAGTGTCTAGCCTGTGTCTAGCCTGTGCCTTGCCTGAGACTGGCATGTGCATAGCGTGTGCCTAGCCAGTGTCTATCCAGTGCCTAGCCTGTGCCTAGCCAGTGTCTAGCCTTTGTCTAGCCTGTGCATAGCCTGTGTCTAGCCTGTGCCTAGCCAGTGTATAGCCTCTGTCTAGCCTGTGTCTAGCCTGTGTCTAGCCTGTGTCTAGCCTGTGCCTAGCCTGTGTCTGGCCCTATGCCTAGCCTGTGTCTAGCCTGTGTCTAGCCTGTGTCTAGCCTGTGTCCAGCCTGTGTCTAGCCTGTGTCTAGCCTGTGTCTAGCCTGTGTCCAGCCTGTGTCTAGCCTGTGTCAAGCCTGTGTCTAGCCTGTGTCTAGCCTTTGTCTAGCCTTTGTCTAGCCTGTGCCTAGCCTGTGACTGGCATGTGCATAGCCTGTGCCTAGCCAGTGTCTAGCCTGTGTCTAGCCTGTGCCTTGCCTGAGACTGTCATAGCCTGCCAGTGTCTAGCCAGTGCCTAGCCTGTGCTACCAGTGTCTAGCCTGTGTCTAGCCTGTGTCTAGCCTGTGTCTAGCCTGTGTCTAGCCTGTGTCTAGCCTGTGTCTAGCCTGTGCCTAGCCTGTGTCTAGCCTGTGTCTAGCCTGTGTCTAGCCTGTGTCTAGCCTGTGCCTAGCCTGTGTCTAGTGTGACACTTTGTCACACAAATCATAATAAACATAAAATCAAAAGAACCACCAACACTTACATAAACATTCCAGCTCTTGAAATACGATCTAACGCTTATACATAAGCCGATCGCGGAGCGTGAGAATGCTGAGCATGCACTTAGCAGCTCAAGTGGTCAAGCTATACATAACATATGTATGCCTTCTGCATACACATGTATATGTATACAATATAACAAACACATAGTCTTAAGCACACCATGTACGGGTAGCTGTACCCAAGAACAGCAATATGAATTCATTCGAATAAAAAGATTCAAACAGAGCTGACGCTCCAAGCTCCCGTAATAAAACAAATCTAAATCTAAAACATCTCATCAACGTTATTACATACAACTTCAACTTTATTACATGGCGACCGTGACTCGGTCTCGAGTCTGTCTCTGTAGTGTGTGTGTCCGTGTATGTGCGAGTGACTTAAAACTGTGCTGCAAGTGATGTTCACGCTACCTGCTGTATTCTGCTACACAAAAATGATTCATGTTCAATACAAATAAAATACAATAAATAAAACAAAATAAATGTGCACCAAAAACCAGATTGTGTGACACGCCACGTAATGAGCAGACAGCAAAACGAGCAGCAAACGACAGCACCAAACGCACAAAAACACACAAAACACACAGACACAAGCGGCAATTGATGGCAGACGAGCCACAATTAGCCGAAGCGCAACCCGAAATACAGAGGGACCAGCCAACGCTGGAAGAAGCGCTGGAACTAAACCCCGCCGATGGACCACGCCCACTCACAATAGCTGAGTACCGGGCACGCCAAGAGAAGCGCCAACCCAGGAAACACACACGCTCTGGACGAAGAGTGAAACTTCTACAACAACGCCGACTGGTCAAGGAAATGACCCAGTTGGCCAAGGAGGAATCAGCCCGGCAACGCTACAAAGAGCGTCTGGAAATTATTGAAGGAGAACTTCGCCAAAGTGCGAAGACACGCAAACGGGCTGCTTAAATGCAAATGCCCCAATTTGCCATAGATTTAAATTAAACCCAAGCCGAGGCGGGAAACCGCTGCTTGGAAAAAACTAACAACAAAACTGTCAGGCTATATACTAAAAAATGTGGTTGGAGAATTTTTTTTTAAACTTCTAATGAAATGTAAACTTGACTTGTGAGCCAACCACATTAAAACTATCAAATTTCCATGTCTCTGGCACTCGTATATATTTAATACAAGTTGCAAATATTCAAAGTAAATTCATTAAATTCCAATATTCAATATAAAAATTTTTTTCAAACTTTATTTCAAATAAATTGAGAGATTGAACAGATTTCATTTTTTTCTTTATTGCAAATTATTTTTCCAAAATGGGTTCTACTGAATCAAGAGTAGATCACCCAACAGCCAATGTAATTAATGAAGTCAGAATAATTGATCACAAAGATAAAGTACAAAATATATTTATCTTGTTATTGATTATGACTGTCATATCAATTTTGAGTTTGACCCTTAAAATTTATCAGGAACATAATAAAAGACTTAAGAAAAGATATCAGAGCCGTGCAGATGGCCTAGGTAGACATCCTTCTTGTCAAATACATTTATATGATTCCAAATTCCACTTTAGAAAACAAAATTGTTGCTAATATAAAAGAAACACCAAATGAGTGATTCACAGTGGGTACACATGGAATGGCCCAAAATAGCAGTGTTAATAAATCATAATAAAGAAGTATTTGACAAATCATATAAATGTGTAAACAAAGAAGCACCTATTAAAGTAGAGACTCTAGAAATACACATAAAGATACTAATAAAAGAATACAATAACATATGTAGAATAGTCACAACTATAGAAGATAGATTAACAGAAACACATAAGAAACAGTGTCATAAAATACTAAGATCTCTCAATAAAAGATTGATCAATATTAGCATCAGACATAATCTAGATATTCAAATACCTGAAGATTTGCATTCATTGGTTAATATAAATGAAAACCAATTACAAAATCTTGAGGAGTCTAAAGGTGATATTGACATTGAAATCGAAAGCGATATTGAGTCGTTACCAGAAGACATTGAAATAAAAGACAACGAAACCAAAATGCCAGACCAAATTGAGAAAGATAGAGAATATGTTCGACAATTGTCGACAACAATACCAGAATTCGATGGCAAAAAGTCATCATTGACACGCTTTATAACAGCGTTAAGAATAACAGATAGAACAAAGGGAACTCAAGAAGATCTAGCAGTAGAGATAATAAAATCAAAAATAATAGGACCAATTTTATACAAAGTAACAAATGAAACAACCATCAGAGGCATCATTGACATACTAAATAGTAATGTAAAAGGTGAATCAGCTGAAGTTGTAAAAGCAAAGTTACTAAATATTAAACAGAAAGGGAAAACAGCCTCCCAATACACCACTGAAATTGACAATTTGCGTAAGCAATTAGAAACTATATATATTGACTTAGGCCTTTCAGCCGAAATTGCGGATAACTTCGCAACTAAAGAGTCAATACAAGCAATGACTAAAAATTGTGAATACGAAAAGCTACGAGTAATACTCGAAGCTGGTAATTACAATACATTCAGTGATGCAGCAGGAAAATACATACACTGTTCCACTGAAATGACAGGCAGTCCCAGTAGCGTCCTATATTTCAACAATGGACAACATAACTACAGGGGAAATAACAACTATCGCGGCCATTACCGAGGCCGAGGCCGAGGTAACCGCGGTGGTTACAATACCAATTACAACAACAGAGGTAATTTCAGAGGAAATTACAGAGGAAACAACCGAGGAAGGAATAATTCCAACCGAGGTAATAGACAAAATCAAAATAACAACAACAATAACAATGTCCGAGCAATCGAAGCTGCTAGTACATCACAAAATGCTACAGCTTCGGGAAACTAAATAAGACGGTTCACACAATCAATCTTAATTTCAACATTTTCATACATGTGCATAATAATAATACGAATACAAAATTAACATTTTTAATAGATACAGGAGCAGATATTTCACTTATCAAAAACAGCTCAGATAATTTCCAAGACATAGACCAAAATACAATAACAAACATTTTTGGAGTTGGAGAAGGTTCAACAACCTCTCTAGGTCTAGTAAACATAGAAACAGCAACAAATAATTACATAATTCCACATAATTTCCACATAGTTAATTCTAATTTCCCAATACCCACCGATGGAATCATCGGAATAGACTTTATAAAGAAATACAATTGCAAATTAGATTTTAATACAGAAGAAGACTGGTTAATTTTGCGACCAGACAATATCACTTGTCCAATAAACGTACCACTAACACATACAATAGGCAATAACTCAACATTATTACCAGCCCGATCCGAAGTAGTCCGACTAATTAAATTAGATACATCCGATGAGCAGATCCTCATTCCTAATCAAGAAATAGACACAGGCGTCTTTATTGCAAATACAATAACGACTAGTAAAAACACAGTAATTCGTATAATAAACACAACCAAAAGAAACCAAATAATAAATATTGATAAGATACAATTTGAAAGTCTTAACAAATATGAAATAGTAAAAACAATAGATAACGAAAGAAATGAACATATTTTACAAAAATTAAACAAAAATTTCCCACCATTGTTTAAAAAACAACTAAATAAATTATGCACAAATTACACAGACATATTCGGACTTGAAACCGAATCTATAAGTACCAATAATTTTTACAAACAAAAATTAAGATTGAAAGATGATGAACCGATATACATCAAAAATTATAGAATACCAGAATCACAGAAAGAAGAAATAAACAGACAAGTTAACAAATTAATTGATGATAAAATAGTAGAACCAGCCGTATCTGAATACAACAGCCCATTGCTACTAGTACCGAAGAAATCATTACCAGGTTCCGCAACAAAACGATGGCGACTGGTAATCGATTATAGACAAATTAATAAAAAGCTCTTATCAGACAAATTTCCACTTCCAAGAATAGACGATATTCTTGATCAATTAGGACGAGCAAGATACTTCTCGTGCCTAGACTTAATGTCAGGATTCCACCAAATAGAACTAGATGAAAATTCAAGAAACGTAACGGCATTTTCAACGAGCAACGGCTCCTATCGCTTCACGCGATTACCCTATGGTTTAAAAATTGCGCCCAATTCATTCCAAAGAATGATGACAATGGCATTTTCTGGATTAGAACCTTCACAGGCATTCCTGTATATGGATGACTTAATAGTCATCGGTTGTTCCGAAAATCATATGATCTAAAATTTGACTAACGTGTTTGACCTATGTAGGAAAAATAACCTAAAACTACACCCAGACAAATGTTCATTCTTCATGCATGAAGTGACTTTTCTAGGTCATAGGTGTACTGATCGTGGTATTTTGCCAGATGATAAGAAATACGAAGTCATTAACAAATACCCCGTCCCTACGGACGCAGACAGCGCAAGAAGATTCATTGCATTTTGCAATTATTATAGACGTTTCATCAAAAATTTTTCTGATTACTCTCGTCACATAACAAGGTTATGTAAAAAGAATGTAAAATTCGAGTGGACTCCCGAATGCCAAAATGCATTCACATATCTCAAACAATCACTAATACAACCCACGTTATTACAATACCCAGATTTCAGCAAAGAATTTTGCATAATAACAGATGCAAGTAAACAAGCTTGCGGGGCAGTATTAACACAAACATATGATGGGATACAACTACCAGTAGCATATGCCTCTCGCAGCTTCACTAAGGGAGAAAGTAACAAAAACACAACAGAGCAAGAATTAGCGGCAATACACTGGGCAATTAACTACTTCAGACCATACATATATGGCAAACATTTTGTTGTAAAAACAGATCATAGGCCTTTAACATACCTCTTCTCAATGAGAAATCCTACTTCCAAGCTCACTAGAATGAGACTTGATTTAGAAGAATATGAGTTCACCGTGGAATACCTTAAAGGAAAAGATAATCATGTAGCCGATGCGTTATCAAGAATAACCATCGATGAATTAAAAAATATGCAAAAACAAGTCTTGAAAGTCACTACAAGACGACAGAGTAGACAAAACAACTGCGCAGTAAATGAAAAAGAACAAGAAATTTTGCCAAGGCAAATACTTGAAAATGCTTCTAAGCCCAACGTATATGAAGTCATCAATAATGACGATGTACGAAAAATAGTGACCTTGCATATAACTGACACATTATGTTTCTTTAAACATGGTAAGAAAATTATTGCAAGAATTGAGATTAGCGACCTATATACTAATGGAACTCTCGACTTAGGTCAGTTCTTCCACAGGCTTGAAAAAGAAGCCGGTATACTTGGTATCAGCCAACTCAAGATGGCACCGAGCGGAAAGATCTTTGAATTAATTTCAACTGAAACTTTCAAAAATATGGGCAATAAATTTTTAAAACAAATAAGAGTAGCGTTACTTAAGCCGGTGACCACAATATCTGATGATATTGAAAAAGAAGCAATACTGTCTACATTTCACAATGATCCTATTCAAGGAGGTCATACTGCCATTTCAAAAACGCTAGCGAAAATCAAAAGATATTACTATTGGAAAGGGATGACAACTTTCATATCTCAGTACATACGTAAATGTCCAGAATGTCAGAAAGCAAAAACAACAAAGCACATAAAGACCCCTTTAACAACTACAGACACACCAATTAAAGCATTTGACAAAGTCATTATTGACACAGTTGGACCATTACCCAAATCAGACAATGGTCATGAATACATAATTACTTTAATATGTGATCTGACCAAATACCTTGTTGCTATCCCCACAGCAAACAAAAGTGCTAGTACAGTAGCCAAGGCTATACTCGAATCATTCATTCTCAAATACGGCCCGATGAAGACGTTCATCACCGATATGGGAACAGAATATAGAAACACAATCATGAACGAACTTTGTAAGTATTTGAAAATAAACAATCTTACATCAACAGCTCACCACCACCAAACACTTGGTACGGTAGAGAGAAGCCACAGAACATTAAATGAATATTTACGTTCATACATATCAGTCGATAAAACTGATTGGGACGTATGGCTTAACTATTTCGTATATTGTTACAATACTACACCATCAATGGCACATAACTATTGTCCATATGAATTAGTATACAGTAAAACACCTAATTTACCTAAAGAATTAACCATTAAAAATAACATAGACCCTATATACAACATAGATAATTACGCAATAGAATCTAGATACAGATTAGAAATGGCATACAAAAGAGCCAGAATAATGTTAGAAAACCATAAACGTAAAAATAAGGAATACTACGATAGGAAAGTACTAGATAAGGAAATAATAATTAACGATAAAGTTCTTTTAAGAAATGAAACAGGACATAAACTAGACAATAGATATTTAGGACCATATATAGTAGTAGGAATAGAAGAACCGGACAATAATAAATAATAAAAGACGATAAAAAAAAAACTCAAAAGGTTCATAAGGATAGATTAAAAACTTTTAACGAATAACGTAATTTTTCATTAAATAACAAATAAATACGAAACATTTAAACTCTCAATTTTATTCAAAAGAAAACACACAAATTATTCTTATCATCATCATGCAACCGATTGGTCTGATCAACCACATCAACTGAATATGGTAATGATGACAATAATATACAAAAATTAAAAATACCAAAAATTTCATGAATTTACGAATTTACAAAGAGACACAATATTTTTAAATCTACACAATACATATAGATAAATAACAAATCAAAATACAATTTTATATACACAAAAAAAAAAAAAAAAATTTATATGTATATTACACAAAAAAAAAAAAAACACAAAAATAACAAAAATATAAAAAAATAAATAATAAAAAAAAATATAATAATAAGTTTTTTTTAAAAAAAAAAATGACTACATATATTACGTCATTTCTCTAAAAAGGGAGGTGTAGTGTATCTACCCTCAATATGTAGAGTAGAGTTAGTATGTAAGTAAAGTATATACATTGTGACACTTTGTCACACAAATCATAATAAACATAAAATCAAAAGAACCACCAACACTTACATAAACATTCCAGCTCTTGAAATACGATCTAACGCTTATACATAAGCCGATCGCGGAGCGTGAGAATGCTGAGCATGCACTTAGCAGCTCAAGTGGTCAAGCTATACATAACATATGTATGCCTTCTGCATACACATGTATATGTATACAATATAACCAAACACATAGTCTTAAGCACACCATGTACGGGTAGCTGTACCCAAGAACAGCAATATGAATTCATTCGAATAAAAGATTCAAACAGAGCTGACGCTCCAAGCTCCCGTAATAAAACAAATCTAAATCTAAAACATCTCATCAACGTTATTACATACAACTTCAACTTTATTACATGGCGACCGTGACTCGGTCTCGAGTCTGTCTCTGTAGTGTGTGTGTCCGTGTATGTGCGAGTGACTTAAAACTGTGCTGCAAGTGATGTTCACGCCCCCCGCTTTTTTCCTCTACAAAAAAATGATTCATGTTCAATACAAATAAAATACAATAAATAAATCAAAATAAATGTGCACCAAAAACCAGATTGTGTGACACGCCACGTAATGAGCAGACAGCAAAACGAGTAGCAAACGACAGCACCAAACGCACAAAAACACACAAAACACACAGACACAAGCGGCAATTGATGGCAGACGAGCCACAATTACGAAGCGCACCCCCCGAAACAGAGGGGGCCGCCCACCCTGGGAAGAGCGCCGGAACTAAACCCCGCCGATGGACCCCGCCCACTCGCAATAGCTGAGTACCGGGCACGCCAAGAGAAGCGCCAACCCAGGAAACACAAACGCTCTGGACGAAGAGTGAAGCTTCTACAACAACGCCGACTGGTCAAGGAAATGACCCAGTTGGCCAAGGAGGAATCGGCCCGGCAACGCTACAAAGAGCGTCTGGAAATTATTGAAGGAGAACTTCGCCAAAGTGCGAAGACACGCAAACGGGCTGCTTAAATGCAAATGCCCCAATTTGCCAAAGATTTAAATTAAACCCAAGCCGAGGCGGGAAACCGCTGCTTGGAAAAAACTAACAACAAAACTGTCAGGCTATATACTAAAAAATGTGGTTGGAGAATTTTTTTTTTAAACTTCTAATGAAATGTAAACTTGACTTGTGAGCCAACCACATTAAAACTATCAAATTTCCATGTCTCTGGCACTTGTATATATTTAATACAAGTTGCAAATATTCAAAGTAAATTCATTAAATTTCAATATTCAATATAAAAATTTTTTCAAACTTTATTTCAAATAAATTGAGAGATTGAACAGATTTCATTTCTTTTTCTTTTTTGCAAATTAATTTTTCCAAAATGGGTTCTACTGAATCAAGAGTAGATCACCCAACAGCCAATGTAATTAATGAAGTCAGAATAATTGGTCACAAAAATAAACTACAAAATATATTTATCTTGTTATTGATTATGACTGTCATATCAATTTTGAGTTTGACCCTTAAAATTTATCAGGAACATAACAAAAGACTTAAGAAAAGATATCAGAGCCGTGCAGATGGCCTAGACAAGATATAGGAAAAACAAAATAGGTAGACATCCTTCTTGTCAAATACATTTATATGATTCCAAATTCCACTTTAGAAAACCAAATTGTTGTAAATATAAAAGAAACACCAAATGAGTGATTCACAGTGGGTACACATGGAATGGCCCAAAATAGCAGTGTTAATAAACCATAATAAAGAAGTATTTGACAAATCATATAAATGTGTAAACAAAGAAGCACCTATTAAAGTAGAGACTCTAGAAATACACATAAAGATACTAATAAAAGAATGCAATAACATATGTAGAATAGTCACAACTATAGAAGATAGATTAACAGAAACACATAAGAAACATTGTCATAAAATACTAAGATCTCTCAATAAAAGATTGATCAATATTAGCATCAGACATAATCTAGATATTCAAATACCTGAAGATTTGCATTCATTGGTTAATATAAATGAAAACCAATTACAAAATCTTGAGGAGTCTAAAGGTGATATTGACATTGAAATCGAAAGCGATATTGAGTCGTTACCAGAAGACATTGAAATAAAAGACAACGAAACCAAAATGCCAGACCAAATTGAGAAAGATAGAGAATATGTTCGACAATTGTCGACAACAATACCAGAATTCAATGGCAAAAAGTCATCATTGACACGCTTTATAACAGCGTTAAGAATAACTGATAGAACAAAGGGAACTCAAGAAGATCTAGCAGTAGAGATAATAAAATCAAAAATAATAGGACCAATTTTATACAAAGTAACAAATGAAACAACCATCAGAGGCATCATTGACATACTAAATAGTAATGTAAAAGGTGAATCAGCTGAAGTTGTAAAAGCAAAGTTACTAAATATTAAACAGAAAGGGAAAACAGCCTCCCAATACACCACTGAAATTGACAATTTGCGTATGCAATTAGAAACTATATATATTGACTTAGGCCTTTCAGCCGAAATTGCGGATAACTTCGCAACTAAAGAGTCAATACAAGCAATGACTAAAAATTGTGAATACGAAAAGCTACGAGTAATACTCGAAGCTGGTAATTACAATACATTCAGTGATGCAGCAGGAAAATACATACACTGTTCCACTGAAATGACAGGCAGTCCTAGTAGCGTCCTATATTTCAACAATGGACAACATAACTACAGGGGAAATAACAACTATCGCGGCCGAGGCCGAGGCCGAGGTAATCGCGGTGGTTACAATACCAATTACAACAACAGAGGTAATTTCAGAGGAAATTACAGAGAAAACAACCGAGGAAGGAATAATTCCAACCGAGGTAATAGACAAAATCAAAATAACAATAACAATAACAATGTCCGAGCAATCGAAGCTGCTAGTACATCACAAAATGCTACAGCTTCGGGAAACTAAATAAGACGGTTCACACAATCAATCTTAATTTCAACATTTTCATACATGTGCATAATAATAATACGAATACAAAATTAACATTTTTAATAGATACAGGAGCAGATATTTCACTTATCAAAAACAGCTCAGATAATTTCCAAGACATAGACCAAAATACAATAACAAACATTTTTGGAGTTGGAGAAGGTTCAACAACCTCTCTAGGTCTAGTAAACATAGAACTAGCAACAAATAATTACATAATTCCAAATAATTTCCACATAGTTAATTCTAATTTCCCAATACCCACAGATGGAATCATCGGAATAGACTTTATAAAGAAATACAATTGCAAATTAGATTTTAATACAGAAGAAGACTGGTTAATTTTGCGACCAGACAATATCACTTGTCCAATAAACGTACCAATAACACATACAATAGGCAATAACTCAACATTATTACCAGCCCGATCCGAAGTAGTCCGACTAATTAAATTAGATACATCCGATGAACAGATCCTCATTCCTAATCAAGAAATAGACACAGGCATCTTTATTGCAAATACAATAACGACTAGTAAAAACACAGTAATTCGTATAATAAACACAACCAAAAGAAACCAAATAATAAATATTGATAAGATACAATTTGAAAGTCTTAACAAATATGAAATAGTAAAAACAATAGATAACGAAAGAAATGAACATATGAAGCATCTAGCCTGTGTCTAGCCTGTGTCTAGCCTGTGTCTAGCCTGTGTCTAGCCTGTGTCTAGCCTGTGTCTAGCCTGTGTCTAGCCTGTGTCTAGCTTGTGTCTAGCCTGTGTCTAGCCTGTGCCTAGCCTGTGTCTAGCCTGTGCCTTGCTAGTGACTGGCATGTGCATAGCCTGTGCCTAGCCAGTGTCTAGCCTGTGTCTAGCCTGTGTCTAGCCTGTGTCTAGCCTGTGCCTAGCCTGTGCCTAGCCTGTGCCTACCGCCTGTGCCTAGCCTGTGCCTAGCCTGTGCCTAGCCTGTGCCTAGCCTGTGCCTAGCCTGTGTCTAGCCTGTGTCTAGCCTGTGCCTTGCCTGAGACTGGCATGTGCATAGCCTGTGCCTAGCCAGTGTTTAGCCTGTGTCTAGCCTGTGCCTTGCCTGAGACTGGCATGTGCATAGCGTGTGCCTAGCCAGTGTCTAGCCTGTGCCTTGCCAGAGACTGGCATGTGCATAGCGTGTGCCTAGCCAGTGTCTAGCCAGTGCCTAGCCTGTGTCTAGCCTGTGTCTAGCCTGTGCCTTGCCTGTGACTGGCATGTGCATAGCCTGTGCCTTACCAGTGTCCAGCCTGTGTCTAGCCTGTGCCTTGCCTGTGACTGGCATGTGCATAGCCTGTGCCTAGACAGTGTCTAGCCTGTGTCTAGCCTGTGTCTAGCCTGTGTCTAGCCTGTGTTTAGCCTGTGCCTTGCCTGTGACTGGCATGTGCATAGCCTGTGCCTAGCCAGTGTCTAGCCTGTGCCTTGCCTGAGACAGGCATGTGCATAGCCTGTGCCTAGCCAGTGTCTAGCCTTTGTCTAGCCTGTGCATAGCCTGTGCCTAGCCTGTGCCTAGCCAGTGTATAGCCTCTGTCTAGCCTGTGTCTAATTTGTGTCTAGCCGGTGTCTAGCCTGTGCCTAGCCTGTGCCTTGCCTGTGACTGGCATGTGTATAGCCTGTGCCTAGCCAGTGTCTAGCCTGTGTCTAGCCTGTGCCTTGCCTGAGACAGGCATGTGCATAGCGTGTGCCTAGCCAGTGTCTAGCCAATGCCTAGCCTGTGCCTAGCCAGTGTCTAGCCTTTGTCTAGCCTGTGCATAGCCTGTGTCTAGCCTGTGCCTAGCCAGTGTAAAGCCTCTGTCTAGCCGGTGTCTAGCCTGTGTCTAGCCTGTGCCTAGCCAGTGTCTAGCCTGTGTCTAGCCTGTGCCTTGCCTGAGACTGGCATGTGCATAGCGTGTGCCTAGCCAGTGTCTAGCCTGTGTCTAGCCTATGCCTTGCCTGAGACTGGCATGTGCATAGCCTGTGCCTAGCCAGTGTCTAGCCTGTGTCTAGCCTGTGCCTAGCCTGTGCCTAGCCTGTGTCTAGCCTATGTCTAGCCTGTGCCTTGCCTGTGACTGGCAAGTGCATTGCCTGTGCCTAGCCAGTGTCTAGCCTGTGTCTAGCCTGTGTCTAGCCTGTGCCTTGCCTGAGACTGGCATGTGCATAGCGTGTGCCTAGCCAGTGTCTAGCCAGTGCCTAGCCTGTGCATAGCCTGTGCCTAGCCAGTGTCTAGCCTGTGTCTAGCCTGTGCCTAGCCTGTGTCTAGCCTGTGTCTAGCCTGTGCCTTGCCTGTGACTGGCATGTGCATAGCCTGTGCCTAGCCAGTGTCTAGCCTGTGTCTAGCCTGTGCCTTGCCTGAGAGTGGCATGTGCATAGCGTGTGCCTAGCCAGTGTCTAGCCAGTGCCTAGCCTGTGCCTAGCCAGTGTCTAGCCTTTGTCTAGCCTGTGTCTAGCCTCTGTCTAGGCTGTGCCTTGCCTGTGACTGGCATGTGCATAGCCTGTGTCTAGCCTGTGCCTTGCCTGAGACTGGCATGTGCATAGCCTGTGCCTAGCCAGTGTCTAGCCTGTGTCTAGCCTGTGCCTAGCCTGTGTCTAGCCTATGTCTAGCCTGTGCCTTGCCTGTGACTGGAATGTGCATAGCGTGTGCCTAGCCAGTGTCTAGCCAGTGCGTAGCCTGTGTCTAGCCTGTGCCTTGCCTGAGACTGGCATGTGCATAGCGTGTGCCTAGCCAGTGTCTAGCCAGTGCCTAGCCTGTGCCTAGCCAGTGTCTAGCCTTTGTCTAGCCAGTGTCTAGCCTTTGTCTAGCCTGTGCCTAGCCTGTGCCTAGCCTGTGCCTAGCCTGTGCCTAGCCACTGTCTAGCCTGTGTCTAGCCTGTGCCTAGCCTGTGTCTAGCCTGTGCCTTGCCTGAGACTGGCATGTGCATAGCGTGTGCCTAGCCAGTGTCTAGTCTGTGCCTTGCCTGTGCCTAGCCAGTGTCTAGCCTCTGTCTAGCCTGTGCCTAGCCTGTGTCTAGCCTGTGTCTAGCCTGTGCCTTGCCTGTGACTGGCATGTGCATAGCCTGTGCCTAGCCAGTGTCTAGCCTGTGTCTAGCCTGTGCCTAGCCTGAGACAGGCATGTGCATAGCGTGTGCCTAGCCAGTGTCTAGCCAGTGCCTAGCCTGTGCCTAGCCAGTGTCTAGCCTTTGTCTAGCCTGTGCATAGCCTGTGTCTAGCCTGTGCCTAGCCAGTGTAAAGCCTCTGTCTAGCCTGTGTCTAGTCTGTGTCTAACCGGTGTCTAGCCGGTGTCTAGCCTGTGCCTAGCCTGTGCCTAGCCTGTGACTGGCCTGTGCCTAGCCAGTGTCTAGCCAGTGCCTAGCCTGTGCCTAGCCTGTGCCTAGCCTGTGTCTAGCCTGTGTCTAGCCTGTGCCTTGCCTGTGACTGGCATGTGCATAGCCTGTGCCTAGCCAGTGTCTAGCCTGTGTCTAGCCTGTGCCTAGCCTGTGTCTAGCCTGTGTCTAGCCTGTGCCTTGCCTGTGACTGGCATGTGCATAGCCTGTGCCTAGCCAGTGTCTAGCCTGTGTCTAGCCTGTGCCTTGCCTGAGACTAGCTTGTGCATAGCGTGTGCCTAGCCAGTGTCTAGCCAGTGCCTAGCCTGTGCCTAGCCTGTGCCTAGCCTGTGCCTAGCCTGTGCCTAGCCAGTGTCTAGCCTGAGTTTAGCCTGTGCCTAGCCTGTGTCTAGCCTGTGCCTTGCCTGTGACTGGCATGTGCATAGCCTGTGCCTAGCCAGTGTCTAGCCTGTGTCTAGCCTGTGTCTAGCCTGTGCCTTGCCTGAGATTGGCATGTGCATAGCGTGTGCCTAGCCAGTGTCTAGCCAGTGCCTAGCCTGTGCCTAGCCAGTGTCTAGCCTTTGTCTAGCCTGTGCCTAGCCTGTGCCTAGCCTGTGCCTAGCCTGTGCCTAGCCTGTGCCTAGCCTGTGCCTAGCCTGTGCCTAGCCTGTGCCTAGCCTGTGTCTAGCCTGTGTCTAGCCTGTGCCTTGCCTGTGACTGGCATGTGCATAGCCTGTGCCTAGCCAGTGTCTAGCCTGTGTCTAGCCTGTGCCTAGCCTGTGTCTAGCCTGTGTCTAGCCTGTGCCTTGCCTGTGACTGGCATGTGCATAGCCTGTGCCTAGCCAGTGTCTAGCCTGTGTCTAGCCTGTGTCTAGCCTGTGCCTTGCCTGAGACTAGCATGTGCATAGCGTGTGCCTAGCCAGTGTCTAGCCAGTGCCTAGCCTGTGCCTAGCCTGTGCCTAGCCTGTGCCTAGCCTGTGCCTAGCCAGTGTCTAGCCTGAGTTTAGCCTGTGCCTAGCCTGTGTCTAGCCTGTGCCTTGCCTGTGACTGGCATGTGCATAGCCTGTGCCTAGCCAGTGTCTAGCCTGTGTCTAGCCTGTGCCTTGCCTGAGATTGGCATGTGCATAGCGTGTGCCTAGCCAGTGTCTAGCCAGTGCCTAGCCTGTGCCTAGCCAGTGTCTAGCCTTTGTCTAGCCTGTGCCTAGCCTGTGCCTAGCCTGTGCCTAGCCTGTGCCTAGCCTGTGCCTAGCCTGTGCCTAGCCTGTGCCTAGCCTGTGCCTAGCCTGTGCCTAGCCAGTGTCTAGCCTGTGTCTAGCCTGTGCCTAGCCTGTGTCTAGCCTGTGCCTTGCCTGTGACTGGCATGTGCATAGCCTGTGCCTAGCCTGTGACTGGCCTGTGTCTAGCCTGTGTCTAGCCTGTGTCCAGCCTGTGTCTAGCCTGTGTCTAGCCTGTGTCTAGCCTGTGTCCAGCCTGTGTCTAGCCTGTGTCAAGCCTGTGTCTAGCCTCTGTCTAGCCTTTGTCTAGCCTGTGCCTAGCCTGTGTCTAGCCTGTGTCTAGCCTGTTTCTAGCCTGTGTCTAGCCTGTGTCTAGCCTGTGTCTAGCTTGTGTCTAGTCTGTGTCTAGTCTGTGTCTAGCCTGTGTCTAGCCTGTGCCTAGCCTGTGTCTAGCCTGTGTCTAGCCTGTGTCTAGCCTGTGTCTAGCCTGTGTCTAGCCTGTGTCTAGCCTGTGTCTAGCCTGTGCCTAGCCAGTGTCTAGCCTGTGTCTAGCCTGTGCCTTGCCAGTGTCTAGCCTGTGTTTAGCCTGTGCCTTGCCAGTGACTGGCCAGTGTCTAGCCTGTGTTTAGCCTGTGCCTTGCCAGTGACTGGCATGTGCATAGCCTGTGCCTAGCCAGTGTCTAGCCTGTGTCTAGCCTGTGTCTAGCCTGTGCCTAGCCTGTGCCTAGCCTGTGCCTAGCCTGTGCCTAGCCTGTGCCTAGCCTGTGCCTAGCCTGTGCCTAGCCTGTGCCTAGCCTGTGCCTAGCCTGTGTCTAGCCTGTGTCTAGCCTGTGTCTAGCCTGTGTCTAGCCTGTGCCATGCCTGAGACTGGCATGTGCATAGCCTGTGCCTAGCCAGTGTTTAGCCTGTGTCTAGCCTGTGTCTAGCCTGTGCCTTGCCTGAGAGTGGCATGTGCATAGCGAGTGCCTAGCCAGTGTCTAGCCAGTGCCTAGCCTGTGCCTAGCCAGTGTCTAGCCTTTGTCTAGCCTGTGTCTAGCCTCTGTCTAGGCTGTGCCTTGCCTGTGACTGGCATGTGCATAGCCTGTGTCTAGCCTGTGCCTTGCCTGAGACTGGCATGTGCATAGCCTGTGCCTAGCCAGTGTCTAGCCTGTGTCTAGCCTGTGCCTAGCCTGTGTCTAGCCTATGTCTAGCCTGTGCCTTGCCTGTGACTGGCATGTGCATAGCGTGTGCCTAGCCAGTGTCTAGCCAGTGCGTAGCCTGTGTCTAGCCTGTGCCTTGCCTGAGACTGGCATGTGCATAGCGTGTGCCTAGCCAGTGCCTAGCCTGTGCCTAGCCAGTGTCTAGCCTTTGTCTAGCCAGTGTCTAGCCTTTGTCTAGCCTGTGCCTAGCCTGTGCCTAGCCTGTGCCTAGCCTGTGCCTAGCCTGTGCCTAGCCTGTGCCTAGCCTGTGCCTAGCCTGTGACTGGCCTGTGCCTAGCCAGTGTCTAGCCAGTGCCTAGCCTGTGCCTAGCCTGTGTCTAGCCTGTGTCTAGCCTGTGCCTTGCCTGTGACTGGCATGTGCATAGCCTGTGCCTAGCCAGTGTCTAGCCTGTGTCTAGCCTGTGCCTAGCCTGTGTCTAGCCTGTGTCTAGCCTGTGCCTTGCCTGTGACTGGCATGTGCATAGCCTGTGCCTAGCCAGTGTCTAGCCTGTGTCTAGCCTGTGTCTAGCCTGTGCCTTGCCTGAGACTAGCATGTGCATAGCGTGTGCCTAGCCAGTGTCTAGCCAGTGCCTAGCCTGTGCCTAGCCTGTGCCTAGCCAGTGTCTAGCCTGTGTCTAGCCTGTGCCTAGCCTGTGTCTAGCCTGTGCCTTGCCTGTGACTGGCATGTGCATAGCCTGTGCCTAGCCAGTGTCTAGCCTGTGTCTAGCCTGTGTCTAGCCTGTGCCTTGCCTGAGATTGGCATGTGCATAGCGTGTGCCTAGCCAGTGTCTAGCCAGTGCCTAGCCTGTGCCTAGCCAGTGTCTAGCCTTTGTCTAGCCTGTGCCTAGCCTGTGCCTAGCCTGTGCCTAGCCTGTGCCTAGCCTGTGCCTAGCCTGTGCCTAGCCTGTGCCTAGCCTGTGTCTAGCCTGTGCCTAGCCTGTGCCTTGCCTGTGACTGGCATGTGCATAGCCTGTGCCTAGCCAGTGTCTAGCCTGTGTCTAGCCTGTGCCTAGCCTGTGTCTAGCCTGTGTCTAGCCTGTGCCTTGCCTGTGACTGGCATGTGCATAGCCTGTGCCTAGACAGTGTCTAGCCTGTGTCTAGCCTGTGTCTAGCCTGTGCCTTGCCTGAGACTAGCATGTGCATAGCGTGTGCCTAGCCAGTGTCTAGCCAGTGCCTAGCCTGTGCCTAGCCTGTGCCTAGCCTGTGCCTAGCCAGTGTCTAGCCTGAGTTTAGCCTGTGCATAGCCTGTGTCTAGCCTGTGCCTTGCCTGTGACTGGCATGTGCATAGCCTGTGCCTAGCCAGTGTCTAGCCTGTGTCTAGCCTGTGTCTAGCCTGTGCCTTGCCTGAGATTGGCATGTGCATAGCGTGTGCCTAGCCAGTGTCTAGCCAGTGCCTAGCCTGTGCCTAGCCAGTGTCTAGCCTTTGTCTAGCCTGTGCCTAGCCTGTGCCTAGCCTGTGCCTAGCCTGTGCCTAGCCTGTGCCTAGCCTGTGCCTAGCCTGTGCCTAGCCTGTGCCTAGCCTGTGCCTAGCCTGTGCCTAGCCTGTGCCTAGCCAGTGTCTAGCCTGTGTCTAGCCTGTGCCTAGCCTGTGTCTAGCCTGTGCCTTGCCTGTGACTGGCATGTGCATAGCCTGTGCCTAGCCTGTGACTGGCCTGTGTCTAGCCTGTGTCTAGCCTGTGTCCAGCCTGTGTCTAGCCTGTGTCTAGCCTGTGTCTAGCCTGTGTCCAGCCTGTGTCTAGCCTGTGTCAAGCCTGTGTCTAGCCTGTGTCTAGCCTTTGTCTAGCCTGTGCCTAGCCTGTGTCTAGCCTGTGTCTAGCCTGTTTCTAGCCTGTGTCTAGCCTGTGTCTAGCCTGTGTCTAGCTTGTGTCTAGTCTGTGTCTAGTCTGTGTCTAGCCTGTGTCTAGCCTGTGCCTAGCCTGTGTCTAGCCTGTGTCTAGCCTGTGTCTAGCCTGTGTCTAGCCTGTGTCTAGCCTGTGTCTAGCCTGTGTCTAGCCTGTGCCTAGCCAGTGTCTAGCCTGTGTCTAGCCTGTGCCTTGCCAGTGTCTAGCCTGTGTTTAGCCTGTGCCTTGCCAGTGACTGGCCAGTGTCTAGCCTGTGTTTAGCCTGTGCCTTGCCAGTGACTGGCATGTGCATAGCCTGTGCCTAGCCACTGTCTAACCTGTGTCTAGCCTGTGTCTAGCCTGTGCCTAGCCTGTGCCTAGCCTGTGCCTAGCCTGTGCCTAGCCTGTGCCTAGCCTGTGCCTAGCCTGTGCCTAGCCTGTGCCTAGCCTGTGCCTAGCCTGTGCCTAGCCTGTGTCTAGCCTGTGTCTAGCCTGTGTCTAGCCTGTGCCTTGCCTGAGACTGGCATGTGCATAGCCTGTGCCTAGCCAGTGTTTAGCCTGTGTCTAGCCTGTGTCTAGCCTGTGCCTTGCCTGAGAGTGGCATGTGCATAGCGAGTGCCTAGCCAGTGTCTAGCCAGTGCCTAGCCTGTGCCTAGCCAGTGTCTAGCCTTTGTCTAGCCTGTGTCTAGCCTCTGTCTAGGCTGTGCCTTGCCTGTGACTGGCATGTGCATAGCCTGTGTCTAGCCTGTGCCTTGCCTGAGACTGGCATGTGCATAGCCTGTGCCTAGCCAGTGTCTAGCCTGTGTCTAGCCTGTGCCTAGCCTGTGTCTAGCCTATGTCTAGCCTGTGCCTTGCCTGTGACTGGCATGTGCATAGCGTGTGCCTAGCCAGTGTCTAGCCAGTGCGTAGCCTGTGTCTAGCCTGTGCCTTGCCTGAGACTGGCATGTGCCTAGCCTGTGCCTAGCCTGTGCCTAGCCTGTGCCTAGCCAGTGCCTAGCCTGTGCCTAGCCTGTGCCTAGCCTGTGTCTAGCCTGTGCCTTGCCTGAGACTGGCATGTGCATAGCGTGTGCCTAGCCAGTGTCTAGTCTGTGCCTTGCCTGTGCCTAGCCAGTGTCTAGCCTCTGTCTAGCCTGTGCCTAGCCTGTGTCTAGCCTGTGTCTAGCCTGTGCCTTGCCTGTGACTGGCAAGTGCATAGCCTGTGCCTAGCCAGTGTCTAGCCTGTGTCTAGCCTGTGCCTAGCCTGAGACAGGCATGTGCATAGCGTGTGCCTAGCCAGTGTCTAGCCTTTGTCTAGCCTTTGTCTAGCCTGTGCATAGCCTGTGTCTAGCCTGTGCCTAGCCAGTGTAAAGCCTCTGTCTAGCCTGTGTCTAGTCTGTGTCTAACCGGTGTCTAGCCGGTGTCTAGCCTGTGCCTAGCCTGTGCCTAGCCTGTGACTGGCCTGTGCCTAGCCAGTGTCTAGCCAGTGCCTAGCCTGTGCCTAGCCTGTGCCTAGCCTGTGCCTAGCCTGTGTCTAGCCTGTGTCTAGCCTGTGCCTTGCCTGTGACTGGCATGTGCATAGCCTGTGCCTAGCCAGTGTCTAGCCTGTGTCTAGCCTGTGCCTAGCCTGTGTCTAGCCTGTGTCTAGCCTGTGCCTAGCCTGTGTCTAGCCTGTGTCTAGCCTTTGTCTAGCCTGTGCATAGCCTGTGTCTAGCCTGTGCCTAGCCAGTGTAAAGCCTCTGTCTAGCCTGTGTCTAGTCTGTGTCTAACCGGTGTCTAGCCGGTGTCTAGCCTGTGCCTAGCCTGTGCCTAGCCTGTGACTGGCCTGTGCCTAGCCAGTGTCTAGCCAGTGCCTAGCCTGTGCCTAGCCTGTGCCTAGCCTGTGCCTAGCCTGTGTCTAGCCTGTGTCTAGCCTGTGCCTTGCCTGTGACTGGCATGTGCATAGCCTGTGCCTAGCCAGTGTCAGCCTGTGTCTAGCCTGTGCCTAGCCTGTGTCTAGCCTGTGTCTAGCCTGTGCCTTGCCTGTGACTGGCATGTGCATAGCCTGTGCCTAGCCAGTGTCTAGCCTGTGTCTAGTCTGTGTCTAACCGGTGTCTAGCCGGTGTCTAGCCTGTGCCTAGCCTGTGCCTAGCCAGTGCCTAGCCTGTGCCTAGCCTGTGCCTAGCCTGTGTCTAGCCGGTGTCTAGCCTGTGCCTAGCCTGTGCGCTACGTGACTGGCCTGTGCCTAGCCAGTAGTCTACAGTGCCTAGCCTGTGCCTACCTGTGCCTAGCCTGTGTCTAGCCTGTGTCTAGCCTGTGCCTTGCCTGTGACTGGCATGTGCATAGCCTGTGCCTAGCCAGTGTCTAGCCTGTGTCTAGCCTGTGCCTAGCCTGTGTCTAGCCTGTGTCTAGCCTGTGCCTTGCCTGTGACTGGCATGTGCATAGCCTGTGCCTAGCCAGTGTCTAGCCTGTGTCTAGCCTGTGTCTAGCCTGTGCCTTGCCTGAGACTAGCATGTGCATAGCGTGTGCCTAGCCAGTGTCTAGCCAGTGCCTAGCCTGTGCCTAGCCTGTGCCTAGCCTGTGCCTAGCCAGTGTCTAGCCTGTGTTTAGCCTGTGCCTAGCCTGTGTCTAGCCTGTGCCTTGCCTGTGACTGGCATGTGCATAGCCTGTGCCTAGCCAGTGTCTAGCCTGTGTCTAGCCTGTGTCTAGCCTGTGCCTTGCCTGAGATTGGCATGTGCATAGCGTGTGCCTAGCCAGTGTCTAGCCAGTGCCTAGCCTGTGCCTAGCCAGTGTCTAGCCTTTGTCTAGCCTGTGCCTAGCCTGTGCCTAGCCTGTGCCTAGCCTGTGCCTAGCCTGTGCCTAGCCTGTGCCTAGCCTGTGCCTAGCCTGTGCCTAGCCTGTGCCTAGCCTGTGCCTAGCCAGTGTCTAGCCTGTGTCTAGCCTGTGCCTAGCCTGTGTCTAGCCTGTGCCTTGCCTGTGACTGGCATGTGCATAGCCTGTGCCTAGCCTGTGACTGGCCTGTGTCTAGCCTGTGTCTAGCCTGTGTCCTGCCTGTGTCTAGCCTGTGTCTAGCCTGTGTCTAGCCTGTGTCTAGCCTGTGTCTAGCCTGTGTCTAGCCTGTGTCTAGCCTGTGTCTAGCCTTTGTCTAGCCTGTGCCTAGCCTGTGTCTAGCCTGTGTCTAGCCTGTGTCTAGCCTGTGTCTAGCCTGTGTCTAGCCTGTGTCTAGCTTGTGTCTAGCTTGTGTCTAGTCTGTGTCTAGTCTGTGTCTAGCCTGTGTCTAGCCTGTGCCTAGCCTGTGTCTAGCCTGTGTCTAGCCTGTGTCTGGCCTGTGTCTAGCCTGTGTCTAGCCTGTGTCTAGCCTGTGTCTAGCCTGTGCCTAGCCAGTGTCTAGCCTGTGTCTAGCCTGTGCCTTGCCAGTGTCTAGCCTGTGTTTAGCCTGTGCCTTGCCAGTGACTGGCCAGTGTCTAGCCTGTGTTTAGCCTGTGCCTTGCCAGTGACTGGCATGTGCATAGCCTGTGCCTAGCCAGTGTCTAGCCTGTGTCTAGCCTGTGTCTAGCCTGTGCCTAGCCTGTGCCTAGCCTGTGCCTAGCCTGTGCCTAGCCTGTGCCTAGCCTGTGCCTAGCCTGTGCCTAGCCTGTGCCTAGCCTGTGTCTAGCCTGTGTCTAGCCTGTGTCTAGCCTGTGCCTTGCCTGAGACTGGCATGTGCATAGCCTGTGCCTAGCCAGTGTTTAGCCTGTGTCTAGCCTGTGTCTAGCCTGTGCCTTGCCTGAGACTGGCATGTGCATAGCGTGTGCCTAGCCAGTGTCTAGCCTGTGCCTTGCCAGAGACTGGCATGTGCATAGCGTGTGCCTAGCCAGTGTCTAGCAGGGGCCTAGCCTGTGTCTAGCCTGTGTCTAGCCTGTGCCTTGCCTGTGACTGGCATGTGCATAGCCTGTGCCTTACCAGTGTCTAGCCTGTGTCTAGCCTGTGCCTTGCCTGTGACTGGCATGTGCATAGCCTGTGCCTAGCCAGTGTCTAGCCTGTGTCTAGCCTGTGCCTAGCCAGTGTCTAGCCTGTGTCTAGCCTGTGCCTAGCCTGTGTCTAGCCTGTGTTTAGCCTGTGCCTTGCCTGTGACTGGCATGTGCATAGCCTGTGCCTAGCCAGTGTCTAGCCTGTGCCTTGCCTGAGACAGGCATGTGCATAGCGTGTGCCTAGCCAGTGTCTAGCCAGTGCCTAGCCTGTGCCTAGCCAGTGTCTAGCCTTTGTCTAGCCTGTGCATAGCCTGTGCCTAGCCTGTGCCTAGCCAGTGTATAGACTCTGTCTAGCCTGTGTCTAATTTGTGTCTAGCCGGTGTCTAGCCTGTGCCTAGCCTGTGCCTTGCCTGTGACTGGCATGTGCATAGCCTGTGCCTAGCCAGTGTCTAGCCTGTGTCTAGCCTGTGCCTTGCCTGAGACAGTCATGTGCATAGCGTGTGCCTAGCCAGTGTCTAGCCAATGACCTAGCCTGTGCCTAGCCAGTGTCTAGCCTTTGTCTAGCCTTTGTCTAGCCTGTGCATAGCCTGTGTCTAGCCTGTGCCTAGCCAGTGTATAGCCTCTGTCTTACCGGTGTCTACCTGTGTCTAGCCTGTGTCTAGCCTGTGTCTAGCCTGTGCCTAACCTGTGCCTAGCCTGTGACGCTGTGCCTAGCGTGTCTAGCCTGTGCCCTCACTGGCATGTGCATAGCCTGTGCCTAGCCAGTGTCTAGCCTGTGTCTAGCCTGTGCCTAGCTTGAG
>JAEIFO010001459.1:0-34396 GCA_018903695.1 Zaprionus gabonicus | reverse complement strand
ACACAGGCTAGACACAGGCTAGACACAGGCTAGACACAGGCTAGACACAGGCTAGAGGCACACAGGCTAGACACAGGCTAGACACAGGCTAGACACAGGCTAGACACAGGCTAGACACAGGCTAGACACAGGCTAGACACAGGCTAGACACAGGCTAGACACAGGCTAGGCACAGGCTAGAAGGCTAGATACAGGCTAGGCACAGGCTAGACACAGGCTAGGCACAGGCCATGGCCAGCACAGGCTAGACAAGGCTAGACACAGGCTAGACACAGGCTAGACACAGGCTAGACACAGGCTTGGCACAGACTAGACACTGGCTAGACACAGGCTAGACACATTCTAGACACAGGCTAGACAGGCTAGACACTGGCTAGGCACAGGCTAGACACAGGCTAGAGGCTAGACACTAGACACAGGCTGGGCACTAGACACCGGCTAGACATCCAAGACACAGACTTGACACATGCTAGACAGAGGCTACACACTGGCCAGGCACAGGCTAGACTCTGGCTATGCACAGGCTAGACACGGGAAGGCTAGACACTGGCTTGACAGCAAGACACAGTCTAGACACAGGCTAGACACAGGCTAGACACAGGCTAGACACAGGCTAGACACAGGCTAGACACAGGCTAGATACAGGCTAGACACAGGCTAGACCCAGGCTAGACACAGGCTAGACATTCTAGACACAGGCTAGACCCAGGCTAGACACAGGCTAGACACAGGCTAGACACAGGCTAGACACAGGCTAGACACAGGCTAGACACAGGCTAGACACAGGCTAGACACAGGCTAGACACAGGCTAGACACAGGCTAGACACTGGCTAGGCACAAGCTAGACACTGGCTATGCACAGGCTAGACACAAAGGCTAGACACTGGCTAGGTACAGGCTAGGCACAGGCTAGACACTGGCTAGGCACAGGCTAGGCACATGCTAGACACAGGCTAGACACAGGCTAGACACAGGCTAGACACAGGCTAGACACAGGCTAGGCACAGGCTAGACACAGGCTAGACACAGGCTAGACACAGGCTAGACACAGGCTAGACCCAGGCTAGACACAGGCTAGACACAGTCTAGACACAGGCTAGACACAGGCTAGACACAGGCTAGACACAGGCTAGACACAGGCTAGACACAGGCTAGACACAGGCTAGACACAGGCTAGACACAGGCTAGACACAGGCTAGACACAGGCTAGACACAGGCTAGACACAGGCTAGACACAGGCTAGACACAGGCTAGACACAGGCTAGACACAGGCTAGACACAGGCTAGACAGAGGCTAGACACTGGCCTAGACAAAGGCTAGATACAGGCTAGGTACTGGCTCGACACTGGCTAGGCACAGGCCATGCACATGCCAGTCACAGGCAAGGCACAGGCTGGACACAGGCTAGACACTGGCTAGGCACAGTCTAGACACTGGCTTGGCACAGACTAGACACTGGCTAAGCACAGGCTAGACACAGGCTAGAAACTGGCTAGGCACAGGCTAGACACTGGCTGGGCACAGGCTAGACACTGGCTAGGCACAGGCTAGACACAGGCTAGACAAAGGCTAGACACAGGCTTGACACAGGCCAGACACAGGCTAGACACAGGCTAGAAACAGGCTAGACACAGGCTAGACCCAGGCTTGACACAGGCTAGACACATTCTAGACACAGGCTAGACACAGGCTAGACACATTCTAGACACAGGCTAGACACAGGCTAGACCCAGGCTAGACACAGGCTAGACACATTCTAGACACAGGCTAGACCCAGGCTAGACACAGGCTAGACACATTCTATACACAGGCTAGACACAGGCTAGACACAGGCTAGACACCGGCTAGACACAGACTTGACATGTGCTAGACAGAGGCTACACACTGGCTAGGCACAAGCTAGACTCTGGCTATGCACAGGCTAGACAAAGGCTAGACACTGGCTTGACAGCGTCAAGAGACAGTCTAGACACAGGCTAGACACTGGCTAGACACTGGCTAGGCACACGCTATGCACATGCCAGTCTCAGGCCAAGCACAGGCTAGACACTGGCTAGACACTGGCTAGGCACAGGCTTGGCACAGACTAGACACTGGCTAGACACAGGCTAGACACATTCTAGACACAGGCTAGACCCAGGCTAGACACATTCTAGACACAGGCTAGACACAGGCTAGACACAGGCTAGACACAGGCTAGACACAGGCTAGACACAGGCTAGACACAGGCTAGACACAGGCTAGACACAGGCTAGACACAGGCTAGACACAGGCTAGACACAGGCTAGACACAGGCTAGACACAGGCTAGACACAGGCTAGGCACAGGCTAGACACAGGCTAGACACCGTCAAGACACAGACTTGACACATGCTAGACAGAGGCTACACACTGGATAGGCACAAGCTAGACTCTGGCTATGCACAGGCTAGACAAAGGCTAGACACTGGCTAGGCACAGGCTAGGCACTGGCTAGACACTGGCTAGGCACACGCTATGCACATGCCAGTCTCAGGCAAAGCACAGGCTAGACACAGGCTAGACACTGGCTAGGCACAGGCTTGGCACAGACTAGACACTGGCTAGAAACAGGCTAGACACATTCTTGACACAGGCTAGACCCAGGCTAGACACAGGCTAGACACATTCTAGACACAGGCTAGACACAGGCTAGACACAGGCTAGACACAGGCTAGACACAGGCTAGACACAGGCTAGACACAGGCTAGACACAGGCTAGACACAGGCTAGACACAGGCTAGACACAGGCTAGGCACAGGCTAGACACAGGCTAGACACCGTCAAGACACAGACTTGACACATGCTTGACAGAGGCTACACACTGGATAGGCACAAGCTAGACTCTGGCTATGCACAGGCTAGACAAAGGCTAGACACTGGCTGGGCACAGGCTAGACACTGGCTTGACAGCGTCAAGACACAGTCTAGACACAGGCTAGACAGAGGCTAGACAGAGGCTACACACTGGCTAGGCACAGGCTAGACTCTGGCTATGCACAGGCTAGACAAAGGCTAGACACTGGCTAGGCACAGGCTAGACACAGGCTAGACACAGGCTAGACACAGGCTAGACACAGGCTAGACACAGGCTAGACACAGGCTAGACACAGGCTAGACACAGGCTAGATACAGGCTAGACACAGGCTAGACACAGGCTAGACACAGGCTAGACACAGGCTAGGCACAGGCTAGACACAGGCTAGACACAGGCTAGGCACAGGCTAGGCACTGGCTAGGCACTGGCTAGACAAAGGCTAGACACTGGCTAGGCACAGGCTAGGCACTGGCTAGACAAAGGCTAGGCACACGCTATGCACATGCCAGTCTCAGGCAAGGCACAGGCTAGACACAGGCTAGACACTGGCTAGGCACAGGCTTTGCACACGCCAGTCACAGGCAAGGCACAGGCTAGACACAGGCTAGACACAGGCTAGGCACAGGCTAGACACAGGCTAGACACAGGCTAGGCACAGGCTATGCACATGCCAGTCACAGGCAACGCACAGCCTAGACACAGGCTAGACACAGGCTAGGCACAGGCTAGGCACAGGCTAGGCACTGGCTAGACACTGGCTAGGCACACGCTATGCACATGCCTGTGTCAGGCAAGGCACAGGTTAGACACAGGCTAGACACTGGCTAGGCACACGTTATGCACATGCCAGTCTCTGGCAAGGCACAGGCTAGACACTGGCTAGGCACACGCTATGCACATGCCAGTCTCAGGCAAGGCACAGGCTAGACACAGGCTAGACACTGGTTAGGCAAAGGCTATGCACATGCCAGTCACATGCCAGTCACAGGCAAGGCACAGGCTAGACACAGGCTAGACACTGGCTAGGCACAGGGTAGACACAGGCTAGACACAGGCTAGACACAGGCTATACACAGGCTAGACACAGGCTAGACACAGGCTAGACACAGGCTAGACACAGGCTAGACACAGGCTAGACACAGGCTAGGCACAGGCTAGACACAGGCTACACACAGGCTAGTCACAAGCTAGACACAGGCTAGACACTGGCTAGGCACACGCTATGCACATGCCAGTCTCAGGCAAGGCACAGGCTAGACACAGGCTAGACACTGGCTAGGCACAGGGTAGACACAGGCTAGACACAGGCTAGACACAGGTTAGACACAGACTAGACCCAGGCTTGGCATAGGCTAGGCACAGGCTAGCTACAGGCTAGGCACAGGCTAGGCACAGGCTAGGCACTGGCTAGGCACAAGCTAGTCACACGCTAGGCACAGGCCAGTCACAGGCTAGGCACAGGCTAGGCTCAGGCTAGACACCGGCTAGACACCGGCTGGACACTGACTAGACACAGGCTAGACAGAGGCTATACACTGGCTAGGCACAGGCTAGACACAGGCTATGCACAGGCAAGACAAAGGCTACACACTGGCTAGGCACAGGCTAGACTCTGGCTATGCACAGGCTAGACAAAGGCTAGACACTGGCTAGGCACAGGCTAAACACAGGCTAGACACAGGCTAGACACAGGCTTGGCACAGGCTAGACACAGGCTAGACACAGGCTAGACAAAGGCTAGGCACAAGCTAGACACAGGCTAAACACTGGCTAGACACAGGCTATGCACATGCCAGTCACAGGCAAGGCACAGGCTAGACACAGGCTAGACACTGGTAAGGCACAGGCTATGCACATGCCACTCACAGGCATGGCACAGGCTAGACACCGGCTAGACACAGGCTAGGCACTGGCTAGACACTGGCTAGGCACACGCTATGCACATGCCAATCTCTGGCAAGGCACAGGCTAGACACTGGCTAGGCACACGCTATGGACATGCCAGTCTCAGGCAAGGCACAGGCTAGACACAGGCTAAACACTGGCTAGGCACAGGCTATGCACATGCCAGTCTCAGGCAAGGCACAGGCTAGACACAGGCTAGACACAGGCTAGGCACAGGCTAGGCACAGGCTAGGCACAGGCTAGACACAGGCTAGACACTGGCTAGGCACAGGCTATGCACATGCCAGTCACTGGCAAGGCACAGGCTAGACACAGGCTAGACACTGGCTAGGCACAGGCTAAACACAGGCTAGACACAGGCTAGACACAGGCTTGGCACAGGCTAGACACAGGCTAGACACAGGCTAGACACAGGCTAGACAAAGGCTAGGCACAAGCTAGACACAGGCTAAACACTGGCTAGACACAGGCTATGCACATGCCAGTCACAGGCAAGGCACAGGCTAGGCACAGGCTAGACACTGGTAAGGCACAGGCTATGCACATGCCACTCACAGGCAAGGCACAGGCTAGACACAGGCTAGACACAGGCTAGGCACTGGCTAGACACAGGCTAGGCACAGGCTAGGCACAGGCTAGACACAGGCTAGACACTGGCTAGGCACAGGCTATGCACATGCCAGTCACTGGCAAGGCACAGGCTAGACACAGGCTAGACACTGGCTAGGCACAGGCTAGACACTGGATTCGCACAGACTAGACACTGGCTAATCACAGGCTAGACACAAGCTAGAAACTGGCTAGGCACGGGCTAGACACAGGCTAGACACTGGCTGGGCACAGGCTAGACACTGGCTAGTTACAGGCTATACGCTGGCTGAGCACAGGCTAGACAAAGGCTAGACACTGGCTAGACAATGGCTAGGCACACGCTATGCACATTCCTGTCTCAGGCAAGGCACACGCTAGACACAGGCTAGACACTGGCTAGGCATAGGCTATGCACATGCCAGTCACAGGCAAGGCACAGGCAAGACACAGGCTAGACACAGGCTAGGCACAGGCAAGGCACAGGCTAGGCACTGGCTAGACAAAGGCTAGACACTGGCTAGGCACAGGCTAGGCACTGGCTAGACACTGGCTAGGCACACGCTATGCACATGCCAGTCTCATGCAAGGCACAGGCTACACACAGGCTAGACACTGGCTAGGCACAGGCTATGCACATGCCAGTCACAGGCAAGGCACAGGCTAGACACAGGCTAGACACAGGCTAGGCACAGGCTAGACACAGGCTAGACACTGGCTAGGCACAGGCTATGCACATGCCAGTCACAGGCAAGGCACAGGCTAGGCACAGGCTAGACACAGATTAGACACAGGCTAGACAGAGGCTATACACTGGCTAGGCACAGGCTAGACACAGGCTATGCACAGGCTAGACAAAGGCTAGACACTGGCTAGGCACAAGCTAGGCACTGGCTAGACACTGGCTAGGCACACGCTATGCACATGCCTTTCTCAGGCAAGGCACAGGCTAGACACAGGCTAGACACTGGCTAGGCACAGGCTATGCACATGACAGTCACAGGCAAGGCACAGGCTAAACACAGGCTAGACACAGGCTAGACACAGGCTTGGCACAGGCTAGACACAGGCTAGACACAGGCTAGACAAAGGCTAGGCACAAGCTAGACACAGGCTAAACACTGGCTAGACACAGGCTATGCACATGCCAGTCACAGGCAAGGCACAGGCTAGACACAGGCTAGACACTGGATTCGCACAGACTAGACACTGGCTAATCACAGGCTAGACACAAGCTAGAAACTGGCTAGGCACGGGCTAGACACAGGCTAGACACTGGCTGGGCACAGGCTAGACACTGGCTAGTTACAGGCTATACGCTGGCTAGGCACAGGCTAGACAAAGGCTAGACACTGGCTAGACAATGGCTAGGCACACGCTATGCACATTCCTGTCTCAGGCAAGGTACACGCTAGACACAGGCTAGACACTGGCTAGGCATAGGCTATGCACATGCCAGTCACAGGCAAGGCACAGGCAAGACACGGGCTAGACACAGGCTAGGCACAGGCTAGGCACAGGCTAGGCACTGGCTAGACACTGGCTAGGCACACGCTATGCACATGCCAGTCTCATGCAAGGCACAGGCAACACACAGCCTAGACACTGGCTAGGCACAGGCCATGCACATGCCAGTCACAGGCAAGGCACAGGCTAGACACAGGCTAGACACAGGCTAGGCACAGGCTAGACACAGGCTAGACACTGGCTAGGCACAGGCTATGCACATGCCAGTCACAGGCAAGGCACAGGCTAGGCACAGGCTAGACACCGGCTAGACACAGATTAGACACAGGCTAGACAGAGGCTATACACTGGCTAGGTACAGGCTAGACACAGGCTATGCACAGGCTAGACAAAGGCTAGACACTGGCTAGGCACAAGCTAGGCACTGGCTAGACACTGGCTAGGCACACGCTACGCACATGCCTTTCTCAGGCAAGGCACAGGCTAGACACAGGCTAGACACTGGCTAGGCACAGGCTATGCACATGACAGTCACAGGCAAGGCACAGGCTAAACACAGGCTAGACACAGGCTAGACACAGGCTTGGCACAGGCTAGACACAGGCTAGACACAGGCTAGACAAAGGCTAGGCACAAGCTAGACACAGGATAAACACTGGCTAGACACAGGCTATGCACATGCCAGTCACAGGCAAGGCACAGGCTAGACACAGGCTAGACACTGGTAAGGCACAGGCTATGCACATGCCACTCACAGGCAAGGCACAGGCTAGACACAGGCTAGACACAGGCTAGGCACTGGCTAGACACTGGCTAGGCACACGCTATGCACATGCCAATCTCTGGCAAGGCACAGGCTAGACACTGGCTAGGCACACGCTATGCACATGCCAGTCTCAGGCAAGGCACAGGCTAGACACAGGCTAAACACTGGCTAGGCACAGGCTATGCACATGCCAGTCTCAGGCAAGGCACAGGCTAGACACAGGCTAGACACAGGCTAGGCACAGGCTAGGCACAGGCTAGACACAGGCTAGACACAGGCTAGACACTGGCTAGGCACAGGCTATGCACATGCCAGTCACTGGCAAGGCACAGGCTAGACACAGGCTAGACACTGGCTAGGCACAGGCTAGACACTGGATTGGCACAGACTAGACACAAGCTAGAAACTGGCTAGGCACAAGCTACACACAGGCTAGACACTGGCTGGGCACAGGCTAGACACTGGCTAGGCACAGGCTAGGCACAGGCTACGCACAGGCTAGACACAGGCTAGACACTGGCTAGGCACAGGCTATGCACATGCCAGTCACTGGCAAGGCACAGGCTAGACACAGGCTAGACACTGGCTAGGCACAGGCTAGACACTGGATTCGCACAGACTAGACACTGGCTAATCACAGGCTAGACACAAGCTAGAAACTGGCTAGGCACGGGCTAGACACAGGCTAGACACTGGCTGGGCACAGGCTAGACACTGGCTAGTTACAGGCTAGACACAGGCTAGACACAGGCTAGACACAGGCTAGACACAGGCTAGGCACAGGCTAGACACAGGCTAGACACCGTCAAGACACAGACTTGACACATGCTAGACAGAGGCTACACACTGGCTAGGCACAAGCTAGACTCTGGCTATGCACAGGCTAGACAAAGGCTAGACACTGGCTTGACAGCGTCAAGAGACAGTCTAGACACAGGCTAGACACTGGCTAGACACAGGCTAGGCACAGGCTAGGCACTGGCTAGACACTGGCTAGGCACACGCTATGCACATGCCAGTCTCAGGCCAAGCACAGGCTAGACACTGGCTAGACACTGGCTAGGCACAGGCTTGGCACAGACTAGACACTGGCTAGACACAGGCTAGACACATTCTAGACACAGGCTAGACCCAGGCTAGACACAGGCTAGACACATTCTAGACACAGGCTAGACACAGGCTAGACACAGGCTAGACACAGGCTAGACACAGGCTAGACACAGGCTAGACACAGGCTAGACACAGGCTAGACACAGGCTAGACACAGGCTAGACACAGGCTAGACACAGGCTAGACACAGGCTAGACACAGGCTAGACACAGGCTAGACACAGGCTAGACACAGGCTAGACACAGGCTAGACACAGGCTAGACACAGGCTAGGCACAGGCTAGACACAGGCTAGACACCGTCAAGACACAGACTTGACACATGCTAGACAGAGGCTACACACTGGATAGGCACAAGCTAGACTCTGGCTATGCACAGGCTAGACAAAGGCTAGACACTGGCTAGGCACAGGCTAGGCACTGGCTAGACACTGGCTAGGCACACGCTATGCACATGCCAGTCTCAGGCAAAGCACAGGCTAGACACAGGCTAGACACTGGCTAGGCACAGGCTTGGCACAGACTAGACACTGGCTAGAAACAGGCTAGACACATTCTTGACACAGGCTAGACCCAGGCTAGACACAGGCTAGACACATTCTAGACACAGGCTAGACACAGGCTAGACACAGGCTAGACACAGGCTAGACACAGGCTAGACACAGGCTAGACACAGGCTAGACACAGGCTAGACACAGGCTAGACACAGGCTAGACACAGGCTAGACACAGGCTAGACACAGGCTAGACACAGGCTAGACACAGGCTAGACACAGGCTAGGCACAGGCTAGACACAGGCTAGGCACAGGCTAGACACAGGCTAGACACCGTCAAGACACAGACTTGACACATGCTTGACAGAGGCTACACACTGGATAGGCACAAGCTAGACTCTGGCTATGCACAGGCTAGACAAAGGCTAGACACTGGCTGGGCACAGGCTAGACACTGGCTTGACAGCGTCAAGACACAGTCTAGACACAGGCTAGACAGAGGCTACACACTGGCTAGGCACAGGCTAGACTCTGGCTATGCACAGGCTAGACAAAGGCCAGACACTGGCTAGGCACAGGCTAGACACAGGCTAGACACAGGCTAGACACAGGCTAGACACAGGCTAGACACAGGCTAGACACAGGCTAGACACAGGCTAGACACAGGCTAGACACAGGCTAGATACAGGCTAGACACAGGCTAGACACAGGCTAGACACAGGCTAGACACAGGCTAGGCACAGGCTAGACACAGGCTAGACACAGGCTAGGCACAGGCTAGGCACTGGCTAGACAAAGGCTAGACACTGGCTAGGCACAGGCTAGGCACTGGCTAGACACTGGCTAGGCACACGCTATGCACATGCCTGTGTCAGGCAAGGCACAGGTTAGACACAGGCTAGACACTGGCTAGGCACAGGCTTTGCACACGCCAGTCACAGGCAAGGCACAGGCTAGACACAGGCTAGACACAGGCTAGGCACAGGCTAGACACAGGCTAGACACAGGCTAGGCACAGGCTATGCACATGCCAGTCACAGGCAACGCACAGCCTAGACACAGGCTAGACACAGGCTAGGCACAGGCTAGGCACAGGCTAGGCACAGGCTAGACACAGGCTAGACACAGGCTAGACACAGGCTAGACACAGGCTAGATACAGGCTAGACACAGGCTAGACACAGGCTAGACACAGGCTAGACACAGGCTAGGCACAGGCTAGACACAGGCTAGACACAGGCTAGGCACAGGCTAGGCACTGGCTAGACAAAGGCTAGACACTGGCTAGGCACAGGCTAGGCACTGGCTAGACACTGGCTAGGCACACGCTATGTACATGCCAGTCTCAGGCAAGGCACAGGCTAGACACAGGCTAGACACTGGCTAGGCACAGGCTTTGCACACGCCAGTCACAGGCAAGGCACAGGCTAGACACAGGCTAGACACAGGCTAGGCACAGGCTAGACACAGGCTAGACACAGGCTAGGCACAGGCTATGCACATGCCAGTCACAGGCAACGCACAGCCTAGACACAGGCTAGACACAGGCTAGGCACAGGCTAGGCACAGGCTAGGCACTGGCTAGACACTGGCTAGGCACACGCTATGCACATGCCTGTGTCAGGCAAGGCACAGGTTAGACACAGGCTAGACACTGGCTAGGCACACGTTATGCACATGCCAGTCTCTGGCAAGGCACAGGCTAGACACTGGCTAGGCACACGCTATGCACATGCCAGTCTCAGGCAAGGCACAGGCTAGACACAGGCTAGACACTGGTTAGGCAAAGGCTATGCACATGCCAGTCACATGCCAGTCACAGGCAAGGCACAGGCTAGACACTGGCTAGACACTGGCTAGGCACAGGGTAGACACAGGCTAGACACAGGCTAGACACAGGCTAGACACAGGCTATACACAGGCTAGACACAGGCTAGACACAGGCTAGACACAGGCTAGACACAGGCTAGACACAGGCTAGACACAGGCTAGGCACAGGCTAGACACAGGCTACACACAGGCTAGTCACAAGCTAGACACAGGCTAGACACTGGCTAGGCACACGCTATGCACATGCCAGTCTCAGGCAAGGCACAGGCTAGACACAGGCTAGACACTGGCTAGGCACAGGGTAGACACAGGCTAGACACAGGCTAGACACAGGTTAGACACAGACTAGACACAGGCTAGGCATAGGCTAGGCACAGGCTAGCTACAGGCTAGGCACAGGCTAGGCACAGGCTAGGCACTGGCTAGGCACAAGCTAGTCACACGCTAGGCACAGGCCAGTCACAGGCTAGGCACAGGCTAGGCTCAGGCTAGACACCGGCTAGACACCGGCTGGACACTGACTAGACACAGGCTAGACAGAGGCTATACACTGGCTAGGCACAGGCTAGACACAGGCTATGCACAGGCAAGACAAAGGCTACACACTGGCTAGGCACAGGCTAGGCACTGGCTAGACAATGCCTAGGCACACGCTATGCACATGCCTGTCTCAGGCAAGGCACAGGCTAGACACAGGCTAGACACTGGCTAGGCATAGGCTATGCACATGCCAGTCACAGGCAAGGCACAGGCAAGACACAGGCTAGACACGGGCTAGGCACAGGCAAGGCACAGGCTAGGCACTGGCTAGACAAAGGCTAGACACTGGCTAGGCACAGGCTAGGCACTGGCTAGACACTGGCTAGGCACACGCTATGCACATGCCAGTCTCATGCAAGCCACAGGCTACACACAGGCTAGACACTGGCTAGGCACAGGCTATGCACATGCCAGTCACAGGCAAGGCACAGGCTAGACACAGGCTAGACACAGGCTAGGCACAGGCTAGACACAGGCTAGACACTGGCTAGGCACAGGCTATGCACATGCCAGTCACAGGCAAGGCACAGGCTAGGCACAGGCTAGACACCGGCTAGACACAGATTAGACACAGGCTAGACAGAGGCTATACACTGGCTAGGCACAGGCTAGACACAGGCTATGCACAGGCTAGACAAAGGCTAGACACTGGCTAGGCACAAGCTAGGCACTGGCTAGACACTGGCTAGGCACACGCTATGCACATGCCTTTCTCAGGCAAGGCACAGGCTAGACACAGGCTAGACACATTCTAGACACAGGCTATGCACATGACAGTCACAGGCAAGGCACAGGCTAAACACAGGCTAGACACAGGCTAGACACAGGCTTGGCACAGGCTAGACACAGGCTAGACACAGGCTAGACAAAGGCTAGGCACAAGCTAGAAACAGGCTAAACACTGGCTAGACACAGGCTATGCACATGCCAGTCACAGGCAAGGCACAGGCTAGACACAGGCTAGACACTGGTAAGGCACAGGCTATGCACATGCCACTCACAGGCAAGGCACAGGCTAGACACAGGCTAGACACAGGCTAGGCACTGGCTAGACACTGGCTAGGCACACGCTATGCACATGCCAATCTCTGGAAAGGCACAGGCTAGACACTGGCTAGGCACACGCTATGCACATGCCAGTCTCAGGCAAGGCACAGGCTAGACACAGGCTAAACACTGGCTAGGCACAGGCTATGCACATGCCAGTCTCAGGCAAGGCACAGGCTAGACACAGGCTAGACACAGGCTAGGCACAGGCTAGGCACAGGCTAGGCACAGGCTAGACACAGGCTAGACACTGGCTAGGCACAGGCTATGCACATGCCAGTCACTGGCAAGGCACAGGCTAGACACAGGCTAGACACTGGCTAGGCACAGGCTAGACACTGGATTGGCACAGACTAGACACAAGCTAGAAACTGGCTAGGCACAAGCTACACACAGGCTAGACACTGGCTGGGCACAGGCTAGACACAGGCTAGGCACAGGCTAGACACAGGCTACACACAGGCTAGTCACAAGCTAGACACAGGCTAGACATTGGCTAGGCACACGCTATGCACATGCCAGTCTCAGGCAAGGCACAGGCTAGACACAGGCTAGACACAGGCTAGGCACAGGCTAGGCACAGGCTACGCACAGGCTAGACACAGGCTAGACACTGGCTAGGCAAAGGCTAAGCACATGCCAGTCACTGGCAAGGCACAGGCTAGACACAGGCTAGACACTGGTTAGAAACAGGCTAGACACTGGATTCGCACAGACTAGACACTGGCTAATCACAGGCTAGACACAAGCTAGAAACTGGCTAGGCACGGGCTAGACACAGGCTAGACACTGGCTGGGCACAGGCTAGACACTGGCTAGTTACAGGCTATACGCTGGCTAGGCACAGGCTAGACAAAGGCTAGACACTGGCTAGACAATGGCTAGGCACACGCTATGCACATTCCTGTCTCAGGCAAGGCACACGCTAGACACAGGCTAGACACTGGCTAGGCATAGGCTATGCACATGCCAGTCACAGGCAAGGCACAGGCAAGACACAGGCTAGACACAGGCTAGACACAGGTTAGACACAGACTAGACACAGGCTAGGCATAGGCTAGGCACAGGCTAGCTACAGGCTAGGCACAGGCTAGGCACAGGCTAGGCACTGGCTAGGCACAAGCTAGTCACACGCTAGGCACAGGCCAGTCACAGGCTAGGCACAGGCTAGGCTCAGGCTAGACACCGGCTAGACACCGGCTGGACACTGACTAGACACAGGCTAGACAGAGGCTATACACTGGCTAGGCACAGGCTAGACACAGGCTATGCACAGGCAAGACAAAGGCTACACACTGGCTAGGCACAGGCTAGGCACTGGCTAGACACTGCCTAGGCACACGCTATGCACATGCCTGTCTCAGGCAAGGCACAGGCTAGACACAGGCTAGACACTGGCTAGGCATAGGCTATGCACATGCCAGTCACAGGCAAGGCACAGGCAAGACACAGGCTAGACACAGGCTAGGCACAGGCAAGGCACAGGCTAGGCACTGGCTAGACAAAGGCTAGACACTGGCTAGGCACAGGCTAGGCACTGGCTAGACACTGGCTAGGCACACGCTATGCACATGCCAGTCTCAGTCAAGGCACAGGCTAGACACAGGCTAGACACTGGCTAGGCACAGGCTATGCACATGACAGTCACAGGCAAGGCACAGGCTAAACACAGGCTAGACACAGGCTAGACACAGGCTTGGCACAGGCTAGACACAGGCTAGACACAGGCTAGACAAAGGCTAGGCACAAGCTAGACACAGGCTAAACACTGGCTAGACACAGGCTATGCACATGCCAGTCACAGGCAAGGCACAGGCTAGACACAGGCTAGACACTGGTAAGGCACAGGCTATGCACATGCCACTCACAGGCAAGGCACAGGCTAGACACAGGCTAGACACAGGCTAGGCACTGGCTAGACACTGGCTAGGCACACGCTATGCACATGCCAATCTCTGGCAAGGCACAGGCTAGACACTGGCTAGGCACACGCTATGCACATGCCAGTCTCAGGCAAGGCACAGGCTAGACACAGGCTAAACACTGGCTAGGCACAGGCTATGCACATGCCAGTCTCAGGCAAGGCACAGGCAAGGCACAGGCTAGACACAGGCTAGACACAGGCGAGGCACAGGCTAGGCACAGGCTAGGCACAGGCTAGACACAGGCTAGACACTGGCTAGGCACAGGCTATGCACATGCCAGTCACTGGCAAGGCACAGGCTAGACACAGGCTAGACACTGGCTAGGCACAGGCTAGACACTGGATTGGCACAGACTAGACACAAGCTAGAAACTGGCTAGGCACAAGCTACACACAGGCTAGACACTGGCTGGGCACAGGCTAGACACTGGCTAGGCACAGGCTAGGCACAGGCTACGCACAGGCTAGACACAGGCTAGACACTGGCTAGGCAAAGGCTATGCACATGCCAGTCACTGGCAAGGCACAGGCTAGACACAGGCTAGACACTGGCTAGGCACAGGCTAGACACTGGATTCGCACAGACTAGACACTGGCTAATCACAGGCTAGACACAAGCTAGAAACTGGCTAGGCACGGGCTAGACACAGGCTAGACACTGGCTGGGCACAGGCTAGACACTGGCTAGTTACAGGCTATACGCTGGCTAGGCACAGGCTAGACAAAGGCTAGACACTGGCTAGTCAATGGCTAGGCACACGCTATGCACATTCCTGTCTCAGGCAAGGCACACGCTAGACACAGGCTAGACACTGGCTAGGCACAGGCTATGCACATGCCAGTCACAGGCAAGGCACAGGCTAGGCACAGGCTAGACATCGGCTAGACACAGATTAGACACAGGCTAGACAGAGGCTATACACTGGCTAGGCACAGGCTAGACTCCGGCTATGCACAGGCTAGACAAAGGCTAGAAACTGGCTAGGCACTAAATAGACACTGGCTAGGCACTAACTAGACACTGGCAAGGCACACGCTATGCACATGCCAGTCTCAGGCAAGGCACAGGCTAGACACAGACTAGACACTGGCTAGGCACAGGCTATGCACATGCCAGTCACAGGCAAGGCACAGGCTAGACACACGCTAGACACTGGCTAGACAAAGGCTAGACACTGGCTAGGCACAGGCTAGGCACTGGCTTGACACTGGCTAGGCACACGCTATGCACATGCCAGTCTCAGGCAAGGCACAGGCTAGACACAGGCTAGACATTGGCTAGGCACAGGCTATGCACATGCCAGTCACAGGCAAGGCACAGGCTAGACACCGGCTAGACACCGTCAAGACACAGTCTAGACACAGGCTAGACAGAGGCTACACACTGGCTAGGCACAGGCTAGACTCCGGCTATGCACAGGCTAGACAAAGGCTAGAAACTGGCTAGGCACTAAATAGACACTGGCTAGGCAGTAACTAGACACTGGCAAGGCACACGCTATGCACATGCCAGTCTCAGGCAAGGCACAGGCTAGACACAGGCTAGACACTGGCTAGGCACAGGCTATGCACATGCCAGTCACAGGCAAGGCACAGGCTAGACACACGCTAGACACTGGCTAGGCACAGGCTAGACACTGGCTTGGCACAGGCTAGGCACAGGCTAGACACAGGCTAGACACAGGCTAGACACAGACTAGACACAGGCTAGACACAGGCTTGACACAGGCTAGACACAGGCTAGACACAGGCTAGACACAGGCAAGACACAGGCTAGACACAGGCTAGACACAGGCTAGACACAGCCTAGACACAGGCTAGGCACAGGCTAGACACAGGCTAGACACAGCCTAGACACAGGCTAGGCACAGGCTAGGCACAGGCTAGACACCGGCTAGACACAGATTAGACACAGGCTAGACAGAGGCTATACACTGGCTAGGCACAGGCTAGACACAGGCTATACACAGGCTAGACAAAGGCTAGACACTGGCTAGGCACAGGCTAGGCACTAGCTAGACACTGGCTAGGCACACGCTATGCACATGCCTGTCTCAGGCAAGGCACAGGCTAGACACAGGCTAGACACTGGCTAGGCACAGGCTATGCACATGCCAGTCACAGGCAAGGCACAGGCTAAACACAGGCTAGACACAGGCTAGACACAGGCTTGGCACAGGCTAGACACAGGCTAGACACTGGCTAGGCACAGGCTAGACACAGGCTATGCACAGGCTAGACAATGGCTAGACACTGGCTAGACACAGGCTAGGCACAGGCTAGACACAGGCTAGACACTGGTAAGGCACAGGCTATGCACATGCCAGTCACAGGCAAGGCACAGGCTAGACACAGGCTAGACACTGGCTGGGCACAGGCTAGACACTGGCTAGTTACAGGTTAGACACAGGCTAGACACAGGCTAGACACAGGTTAGACACAGGCTAGACACAGGCTAGACACAGGCTAGGCACACGCTATGCACATGCCAGTCTCAGGCAAGGCACAGGCTAGATACAGGCTAGACACTGGCTAGGCACAGGCTATGCACATGCCAGTCTCAGGCAAGGCACAGGCTAGACATAGGCTAGGCACTGGGTAGGCACAGGCTATGCACATGCCAGTCACAGGCAAGGCACGGGCTAAACACAGGCTAGACACAGGCTAGACACATGCTAGACACAGGCTAGACACTGGCTTGACACAGGCTAGACAGAGGCTATACACGGGCTAGGCACAGGCTAGAATCTGGCTATGCACAGGCTAGACAAAGGCTAGACACTGGCTAGGCACAAGCTAGGCACTGGCTAGACACTGGCTAGGCACAGGCTAGGCACAGGCTAGACACAGGCTAGGCACAGGCTAGACACAGGCTAGACACTGGCTGGACACTGGCTAGGCACAGGCTAGGCACTGGCTAGACACTGGCTAGGCACTGGCTAGGCACACGCTATGCACATGCCAGTCTCAGGCAAGGCACAGGCTAGACACAGGCTAGACACAGGCTAGGCACAGGCTAGGCACAGGCTAGGCACAGGCTAGGCACTGGCTAGACACTGGCTAGGCACACGCTATGCACATGCCAGTCTCAGGCAAGGCACAGGCTAGACCCAAGCTAGACACTGGCTAGGCACACGCTATGCACATGCAAGTCTCAGGCAAGGCACAGGCTAGACACAGGCTAGAAACTGGCTAGGCACAGGCTAGACACAGGCTAGACACTGGCTGGGCACTGGCTGGGCACAGGCTAGACACTGGCTAGGCACAGGTTAGACACAGGCTAGACACAGGCTAGACACAGGCTAGACACAGGCTAGACACAGGCTAGACACAGGCTTGACACAGGCTAGACACAGGCTAGGCACACGCTATGCACATGCCAGTCTCAGGCAAGGCACAGGCTAGACACAGGCTAGACACTGGCTAGGCACAGGCTATGCACATGCCAGTCTCAGGCAAGGCACAGGCTAGACACAGGCTAGACACTGGGTAGGCACAGGCTATGCACATGCCAGGCACAGGCAAGGCACAGGCTAGACACAGGCTAGACACTGGCTTGGCACAGGCTAGACACTGGCTTGGCACAGACTAGACACTGGCTAAGCACAGGCTAGACACAGGCTAGAAACTGGCTAGGCACAGGGTAGACACAGGCTAGACACTGGCTGGGCACAGGCTAGACACTGGCTAGGCACAGGCTATACACTGGCTAGGCACAGGCTAGACACAGGCTATGCACAGGCTAGACAAAGGCTAGACACTGGCTAGGCAAAGGCTAGGCACTGGCTTGACACTGGCTAGGCACACGCAATGCACATGCCAGTCTCAGGCAAGGCACAGGGTAGACACAGGCTAGACATTGGCTAGGCACAGGCTATGCACATGCCAGTCACAGGCAAGGCACAGGCTAGACACCGGCTAGACACCGTCAAGACACAGTCTAGACACAGGCTAGACAGAGGCTACACACTGGCTAGGCACAGGCTAGACTCCGGCTATGCACAGGCTAGACAAAGGCTAGAAACTGGCTAGGCACTAAATAGACACTGGCTAGGCACTAACTAGACACTGGCAAGGCACACGCTATGCACATGCCAGTCTCAGGCAAGGCACAGGCTAGACACAGGCTAGACACTGGCTAGGCACAGGCTATGCACATGCCAGTCACAGGCAAGGCACAGGCTAGACACACGCTAGACACTGGCTAGGCACAGGCTAGACACTGGCTAAGCACAGACTAGACACAGGCTAGACACTGGCTGGGCACAGGCTAGACACTGGCTAGGCACAGGCTAGACACAGGCTAGACACAGGCTAGACACAGGCTAGACACAGACTAGACACTGGCTAAGCATAATCTAGACACAGGCTAGACACAGGCTAGACACAGGCTAGACACTGGCTGGGCGCAGGCTAGACACTGGCTAGGCACAGGCTAGACACAGGCTAGACACAGGCTAGACACAGACTAGACACAGGCTAGACACAGGCTTGACACAGGCTAGACACAGGCTAGACACAGGCTAGACACAGACTAGACACTGGCTAAGCATAATCTAGACACAGGCTAGACACAGGCTAGACACAGGCTAGACACAGACTAGACACTGGCTAAGCATAATCTAGACACAGGCTAGACACAGGCTAGACACAGGCTAGACACTGGCTGGGCGCAGGCTAGACACTGGCTAGGCACAGGCTAGACACAGGCTAGACACAGGCTAGACACAGACTAGACACAGACTAGACACTGGCTAAGCATAATCTAGACACAGGCTAGACACAGGCTAGACACAGGCTAGACACTGGCTGGGCGCAGGCTAGACACAGGCTAAGCTCAGGCAAGACACAGGCTAGAAACTGGCTAAGCACAGACTAGACACAGGCTAGACACTGGCTGGGCACAGGCTAGACACTGGCTAGGCACAGGCTAGACACAGGCTAGACACAGGCTAGACACAGGCTAGACACAGACTAGACACTGGCTAAGCATAATCTAGACACAGGCTAGACACAGGCTAGACACAGGCTAGACACTGGCTGGGCGCAGGCTAGACACTGGCTAGGCACAGGCTAGACACAGGCTAGACACAGGCTAGACACAGACTAGACACAGGCTAGACACAGGCTTGACACAGGCTAGACACAGGCTAGACACAGGCTAGACGCAGGCTAGACACAGGCTAGACACAGGCTAGACACAGGCTAGACACAGGCAAGACACAGGCTAGACACAGGCTAGACACAGGCTAGACACAGCCTAGACACAGGCTAGGCACAGGCTAGGCACAGGCTAGGCACATGCCAGTCACAGGCAAGGCACAGGCTAGGCACAGGCTAGACACCGGCTAGACACAGATTAGACACAGGCTAGACAGAGGCTATACACTGGCTAGGCACAGGCTAGACACAGGCTATACACAGGCTAGACAAAGGCTAGACACTGGCTAGGCACAGGCTAGGCACTAGCTAGACACTGGCTAGGCACACGCTATGCACATGCCTGTCTCAGGCAAGGCACAGGCTAGACACAGGCTAGACACTGGCTAGGCACAGGCTATGCACATGCCAGTCACAGGCAAGGCACAGGCTAAACACAGGCTAGACACAGGCTAGACACAGGCTTGGCACAGGCTAGACACAGGCTAGACACTGGCTAGGCACAGGCTAGACACAGGCTAGACACTGGCTAGGCACAGGCTATGCACATGCCAGTCACAGGCAAGGCACAGGCTAGACACAGGCTAGACACTGGTAAGGCACAGGCTATGCACATGCCAGTCACAGGCAAGGCACAGGCTAGACACAGGCTAGGCACTGGCTAGACACTGGCTAGGCACACGCTATGCACATGCCAGTCTCTGGCAAGGCACAGGCTAGACACTGGCTAGGCACACGCTATGCACATGCCAGTCTCAGGCAAGGCACAGGCTAGAAACAGGCTAAACACTGGCTAGGAAAAGGCTATGCACATGCCAGTCTCAAGCAAGGCACAGGCTAGACACAGGCTAGACACAGGCTAGGCACAGGCTAGGCACAGGCTAGGTACAGGATAGGCACACGCTAGACACAGGCTAGACACTTGCTAGGCACAGGCTATGCACAAGTCAGTCACTGGCAAGGCACAGGCTAGACACTGGCTAGGCACAGGCTATACGCTGGCTAGGCACAGGCTAGACACAGGCTAGACAAAGGCTGGACACTGGCCAGGCACTGGCTAGGCACACGCTATGCACATGCCAGTCTCAGGCAAGGCACAGGCTAGACCCAGGCTAGACACTGGCTAGGCACACGCTATGCACATGCCAGTCTCAGGCAAGGCACAGGCTAGACCCAGGCTAGACAGTGGCTAGGCACACGCTATGCACATGCCAGTCTCAGGCAAGGCACAGGCTAGACACAGGCTAGAAACTGGCTAGGCACAGGCTAGACACAGGCTAGACACTGGCTGGGCACAGGCTAGACACTGGCTAGTTACAGGTTAGACACAGGCTAGAAACAGGCTAAACACTGGCTAGGAAAAGGCTATGCACATGCCAGTCTCAGGCAAGGCACAGGCTAGACATAGGCTAGACACTGGGTAGGCACAGGCTATGCACATGCCAGTCACAGGCAAGGCACGGGTTAAACACAGGCTAGACACAGGCTAGACACATGCTAGACACAGGCTAGACACAGGCTTGACACAGGCTAGACAGAGGCTATACACGGGCTAGGCACAGGCTAGAATCTGGCTATGCACAGGCTAGACAAAGGCTAGACACTGGCTAGGCACAAGCTAGGCACTGGCTAGACACTGGCTAGGCACAGGCTAGGCACAGGCTAGACACAGGCTAGGCACAGGCTAGACACAGGCTAGACACTGGCTGGGCACAGGCTAGATACAGGCTAGAAACTGGCTGGGCACAGGCTAGACACTGGCTAGGCAATGGCTAGGCACTGGCTAGGCACAGGCTAGACACAGGCTATGCACAGGCTAGACAAGGCTAGACACTGGCTAGGCACACGCTATGCACATGCCTGTCTCAGGCAAGGCACGGGCTAAACACAGGCTAGACACAGGCTAGACACATGCTAGACACAGGCTAGACACAGGCTTGACACAGGCTAGATAGAGGCTATACACGGGCTAGGCACAGGCTAGAATCTGGCTATGCACAGGCTAGACAAAGGCTAGACACTGGCTAGGCACAAGCTAGGCACTGGCTAGACACTGGCTAGGCACAGGCTAGGCACAGGCTAGACACAGGCTAGGCACAGGCTAGACACAGGCTAGGCACAGGCTAGACCCAGGCTAGACACTGGCTGGGCACAGGCTAGACACTGCCTAGGCACAGTCTATACGCTGGCTAGGCACAGGCTAGACACAGGCTAGACAAAGGCTGGACACTGGCTAGGCACAGGCTAGGCACTGGCTAGACACTGGCTAGGCACTGGCTAGGCACACGCTATGCACATGCCAGTCTCAGGCAAGGCACAGGCTAGACACAGGCTAGACACAGGCTAGACACTGGCTTGGCACAGACTAGGCACAGGCTAGGCACAGGCTAGGCACAGGCTAGACACTGGCTAGGCACAGTCTATACGCTGGCTAGGCACAGGCTAGACACAGGCTAGACAAAGGCTGGACACTGGCTAGGCACAGGCTAGGCACTGGCTAGACACTGGCTAGGCACTGGCTAGGCACACGCTATGCACATGCCAGTCTCAGGCAAGGCACAGGCTAGACACAGGCTAGACACAGGCTAGACACTGGCTTGGCACAGACTAGGCACAGGCTAGGCACAGGCTAGGCACTGGCTAGACACTGGCTAGGCACACGCTATGCACATGCCAGTCTCAGGCAAGGCACAGGCTAGACCCAAGCTAGACACTGGCTAGGCACAAGCTATGCACATGCCAGTCTCAGGCAAGGCACAGGCTAGACACAGGCTAGACACTGGCTGGGCACTGGCTGGGCACAGGCTAGACACTGGCTAGGCACAGGTTAGACACAGGCTAGACACAGGCTAGACACAGGATAGACACAGGCTAGATACAGGCTAGACACAGGCTAGACACAGGCTTGACACAGGCTAGACACAGGCTAGGCACACGCTATGCACATGCCAGTCTCAGGCAAGGCAAAGGCTAGACACAGGCTAGACACTGGCTAGGCACAGGCTATGCACATGCCAGTCTCAGGCAAGGCACAGGCTAGACACAGGCTAGACACTGGGTAGGCACAGGCTATGCACATGCCAGTCACAGGCAAGGCACAGGCTAGACACAGGCTAGACACTTGCTAGGCACAGGCTAGACACTGGCTTGGCACAGACCAGACACTGGCTAAGCACAGGCTAGACACAGGCTAGAAACTGGCTAGGCACAGGGTACACACAGGCTAGACACTGGCTAGGCACAGGCTAGACACAGGCTAGACACTGGCTGGGCACAGGCTAGACACTGGCTAGTTACAGGTTAGACACAGGCTAGACACAGGCTAGACACAGGTTAGACACAGGCTAGACACAGGCTAGACACAGGCTAGGCACACGCTATGCACATGCCAGTCTCAGGCAAGGCACAGGCTAGATACAGGCTAGACACTGGCTAGGCACAGGCTATGCACATGCCAGTCTCAGGCAAGGCACAGGCTAGACATAGGCTAGACACTGGGTAGGCACAGGCTATGCACATGCCAGTCACAGGCAAGGCACGGGCTAAACACAGGCTAGACACAGGCTAGACACATGCTAGACACAGGCTAGACACAGGCTTGACACAGGCTAGACAGAGGCTATACACGGGCTAGGCACAGGCTAGAATCTGGCTATGCACAGGCTAGACAAAGGCTAGACACTGGCTAGGCACAAGCTAGGCACTGGCTAGACACTGGCTAGGCACAGGCTAGGCACAGGCTAGACACAGGCTAGGCACAGGCTAGATACTGGCTGGGCACAGGCTAGACACAGGCTAGAAACTGGCTGGGCACAGGCTAGACACTGGCTAGGCAATGGCTAGGCACTGGCTAGGCACAGGCTAGACACAGGCTATGCACAGGCTAGACAAGGCTAGACACTGGCTAGGCACACGCTATGCACATGCCTGTCTCAGGCAAGGCACGGGCTAAACACAGGCTAGACACAGGCTAGACACATGCTAGACACAGGCTAGACACAGGCTTGACACAGGCTAGACAGAGGCTATACACGGGCTAGGCACAGGCTAGAATCTGGCTATGCACAGGCTAGACAAAGGCTAGACACTGGCTAGGCACAAGCTAGGCACTGGCTAGACACTGGCTAGGCACAGGCTAGGCACAGGCTAGACACAGGCTAGGCACAGGCTAGACACAGGCTAGACACTGGCTGGGCACAGGCTAGACACTGGCTAGGCACACGCTATGCACATGCCAGTCTCAGGCAAGGCACAGGCTAGAAACAGGCTAAACACTGGCTAGGAAAAGGCTATGCACATGCCAGTCTCAAGCAAGGCACAGGCTAGACACAGGCTAGACACAGGCTAGGCACAGGCTAGGCACAGGCTAGGTACAGGATAGGCACACGCTAGACACAGGCTAGACACTTGCTAGGCACAGGCTATGCACAAGTCAGTCACTGGCAAGGCACAGGCTAGACACTGGCTAGGCACAGGCTATACGCTGGCTAGGCACAGGCTAGACACAGGCTAGACAAAGGCTGGACACTGGCCAGGCACTGGCTAGGCACACGCTATGCACATGCCAGTCTCAGGCAAGGCACAGGCTAGACCCAGGCTAGACACTGGCTAGGCACACGCTATGCACATGCCAGTCTCAGGCAAGGCACAGGCTAGACCCAGGCTAGACAGTGGCTAGGCACACGCTATGCACATGCCAGTCTCAGGCAAGGCACAGGCTAGACACAGGCTAGAAACTGGCTAGGCACAGGCTAGACACAGGCTAGACACTGGCTGGGCACAGGCTAGACACTGGCTAGTTACAGGTTAGACACAGGCTAGAAACAGGCTAAACACTGGCTAGGAAAAGGCTATGCACATGCCAGTCTCAGGCAAGGCACAGGCTAGACATAGGCTAGACACTGGGTAGGCACAGGCTATGCACATGCCAGTCACAGGCAAGGCACGGGTTAAACACAGGCTAGACACAGGCTAGACACATGCTAGACACAGGCTAGACACAGGCTTGACACAGGCTAGACAGAGGCTATACACGGGCTAGGCACAGGCTAGAATCTGGCTATGCACAGGCTAGACAAAGGCTAGACACTGGCTAGGCACAAGCTAGGCACTGGCTAGACACTGGCTAGGCACAGGCTAGGCACAGGCTAGACACAGGCTAGGCACAGGCTAGACACAGGCTAGACACTGGCTGGGCACAGGCTAGATACAGGCTAGAAACTGGCTGGGCACAGGCTAGACACTGGCTAGGCAATGGCTAGGCACTGGCTAGGCACAGGCTAGACACAGGCTATGCACAGGCTAGACAAGGCTAGACACTGGCTAGGCACACGCTATGCACATGCCTGTCTCAGGCAAGGCACGGGCTAAACACAGGCTAGACACAGGCTAGACACATGCTAGACACAGGCTAGACACAGGCTTGACACAGGCTAGATAGAGGCTATACACGGGCTAGGCACAGGCTAGAATCTGGCTATGCACAGGCTAGACAAAGGCTAGACACTGGCTAGGCACAAGCTAGGCACTGGCTAGACACTGGCTAGGCACAGGCTAGGCACAGGCTAGACACAGGCTAGGCACAGGCTAGACACAGGCTAGGCACAGGCTAGACCCAGGCTAGACACTGGCTGGGCACAGGCTAGACACTGCCTAGGCACAGTCTATACGCTGGCTAGGCACAGGCTAGACACAGGCTAGACAAAGGCTGGACACTGGCTAGGCACAGGCTAGGCACTGGCTAGACACTGGCTAGGCACTGGCTAGGCACACGCTATGCACATGCCAGTCTCAGGCAAGGCACAGGCTAGACACAGGCTAGACACAGGCTAGACACTGGCTTGGCACAGACTAGGCACAGGCTAGGCACAGGCTAGGCACAGGCTAGACACTGGCTAGGCACAGTCTATACGCTGGCTAGGCACAGGCTAGACACAGGCTAGACAAAGGCTGGACACTGGCTAGGCACAGGCTAGGCACTGGCTAGACACTGGCTAGGCACTGGCTAGGCACACGCTATGCACATGCCAGTCTCAGGCAAGGCACAGGCTAGACACAGGCTAGACACAGGCTAGACACTGGCTTGGCACAGACTAGGCACAGGCTAGGCACAGGCTAGGCACTGGCTAGACACTGGCTAGGCACACGCTATGCACATGCCAGTCTCAGGCAAGGCACAGGCTAGACCCAAGCTAGACACTGGCTAGGCACAAGCTATGCACATGCCAGTCTCAGGCAAGGCACAGGCTAGACACAGGCTAGACACTGGCTGGGCACTGGCTGGGCACAGGCTAGACACTGGCTAGGCACAGGTTAGACACAGGCTAGACACAGGCTAGACACAGGATAGACACAGGCTAGACACAGGCTAGACACAGGCTAGACACAGGCTTGACACAGGCTAGACACAGGCTAGGCACACGCTATGCACATGCCAGTCTCAGGCAAGGCAAAGGCTAGACACAGGCTAGACACTGGCTAGGCACAGGCTATGCACATGCCAGTCTCAGGCAAGGCACAGGCTAGACACAGGCTAGACACTGGGTAGGCACAGGCTATGCACATGCCAGTCACAGGCAAGGCACAGGCTAGACACAGGCTAGACACTTGCTAGGCACAGGCTAGACACTGGCTTGGCACAGACCAGACACTGGCTAAGCACAGGCTAGACACAGGCTAGAAACTGGCTAGGCACAGGGTACACACAGGCTAGACACTGGCTAGGCACAGGCTAGACACAGGCTAGACACTGGCTGGGCACAGGCTAGACACTGGCTAGTTACAGGTTAGACACAGGCTAGACACAGGCTAGACACAGGTTAGACACAGGCTAGACACAGGCTAGACACAGGCTAGGCACACGCTATGCACATGCCAGTCTCAGGCAAGGCACAGGCTAGACACAGGCTAGACACTGGCTAGGCACAGGCTATGCACATGCCAGTCTCAGGCAAGGCACAGGCTAGACACAGGCTAGACACTGGGTAGGCACAGGCTATGCACATGCCAGTCACAGGCAAGGCACGGGCTAAACACAGGCTAGACACAGGCTAGACACATGCTAGACACAGGCTAGACACAGGCTTGACACAGGCTAGACAGAGGCTATACACGGGCTAGGCACAGGCTAGAATCTGGCTATGCACAGGCTAGACAAAGGCTAGACACTGGCTAGGCACAAGCTAGGCACTGGCTAGACACTGGCTAGGCACAGGCTAGGCACAGGCTAGACACAGGCTAGGCACAGGCTAGATACTGGCTGGGCACAGGCTAGACACAGGCTAGAAACTGGCTGGGCACAGGCTAGACACTGGCTAGGCAATGGCTAGGCACTGGCTAGGCACAGGCTAGACACAGGCTATGCACAGGCTAGACAAGGCTAGACACTGGCTAGGCACACGCTATGCACATGCCTGTCTCAGGCAAGGCACGGGCTAAACACAGGCTAGACACAGGCTAGACACATGCTAGACACAGGCTAGACACAGGCTTGACACAGGCTAGACAGAGGCTATACACGGGCTAGGCACAGGCTAGAATCTGGCTATGCACAGGCTAGACAAAGGCTAGACACTGGCTAGGCACAAGCTAGGCACTGGCTAGACACTGGCTAGGCACAGGCTAGGCACAGGCTAGACACAGGCTAGGCACAGGCTAGACACAGGCTAGACACTGGCTGGGCACAGGCTAGACACTGGCTAGGCACAGTCTATACGCTGGCTAGGAACAGGCTAGACACAGGCTAGACAAAGGCTGGACACTGGCTAGGCACAGGCTAGGCACTGGCTAGACACTGGCTAGGCACTGGCTAGGCACACGCTATGCACATGCCAGTCTCAGGCAAGGCACAGGCTAGACACAGGCTAGACACAGGCTAGACACTGGCTTGGCACAGACTAGGCACAGGCTAGGCACAGGCTAGGCACTGGCTACACACTGGCTAGGCACACGCTATGCACATGCCAGTCTCAGGCAAGGCACAGGCTAGACCCAAGCTAGACACTGGCTAGGCACACGCTATGCACATGCCAGTCTCAGGCAAGGCACAGGCTAGACACAGGCTAGACACTGGCTGGGCACTGGCTGGGCACAGGCTAGACACTGGCTAGGCACAGGTTAGACAACGGCTAGACACAGGCTAGACACAGGATAGACACAGGCTAGACACAGGCTAGACACAGGCTAGACACAGGCTTGACACAGGCTAGACACAGGCTAGGCACACGCTATGCACATGCCAGTCTCAGGCAAGGCAAAGGCTAGACACAGGCTAGACACTGGCTAGGCACAGGCTATGCACATGCCAGTCTCAGGCAAGGCACAGGCTAGACATAGGCTAGACACTGGGTAGGCACAGGCTATGCACATGCCAGTCACAGGCAAGGCACAGGCTAGACACAGGCTAGAAACTGGCTAGGCACAGGGTACACACAGGCTAGACACTGGCTGGGCACAGGCTAGACACTGGCTAGGCTTAGGCTATACACTGGCTAGGCACAGGCTAGACACAGGCTATGCACAGGCTAGACAAAGGCTAGACACTGGCTAGGCACAGGCTAGGCACTGGCTAGACTCTGGCTAGGCACACGCTATGCACATGCCTGTCTCAGGCAAGGCACGGGCTAAACACAGGCTAAACACAGGCTAAACACAGGCTAAACACATGCTAGACACAGGCAAGACACAGGCTTGACACAGGCTAGACAGAGGCTATACACGGGCTAGGCACAGGCTAGAATCTGGCTATGCACATGCTAGACAAAGGCTAGACACTGGCTAGGCACAGGCTAGGCACTGGCTTGACACTGGCTAGGCACACGCTATGCACATGCTAGTCTCAGGCAAGGCACAGGCTAGAAACAGGCTAGACATTGGCTAGGCACAGGCTATGCACATGCCAGTCACAGGCAAGGCACAGGCTAGACACCGGCTAGACACCGTCAAGACACAGTCTAGACACAGGCTAGACAGAGGCTACACACTGGCTAGGCACAGGCTAGACTCTGGCTATGCACAGGCTAGACAAAGGCTAGACACTGGCTAGGCACTAAATAGACACTGGCTAGGCACTAACTAGACACTGGCAAGGCACATGCTATGCACATGCCAGTCTCAGGCAAGGCACAGGCTAGACACAGGCTAGACACTGGCTAGGCACAGGCTATGCACATGCCAGTCACAGGCAAGGCACAGGCTAGACACACGCTAGCCACTGGCTAGGCACAGGCTAGACACTGGCTTGGCACAGACTAGAAGCTGGCTTGGCACAGACTAGACACTGGCTAAGCACAGGCAAAACACAGGCTAGAAACTGGCTAAGCACAGACTAGACACAGGCTAGACACTGGCTGGGCACAGGCTAGACACTGGCTAGGCACAGGCTAGACACAGGGTAGACACAGGCTAGACGCAGGCTAGACACAGACTAGACACTGGCTAAGCACAGGCTAGACACAGGCTAGACACTGGCTGGGCACAAGATAGACACTGGCTAGGCACAGGCTAGACACAGGCTAGACACTGGCTGGGCACAGGCTAGACACTGGCTAGGCACAGGCTAGACACAGGCTAGACACAGGCTAGACACAGACTAGACACAGGCTAGACACAGGCTTGACACAGGCTAGACACAGGCTTGACACAGGCTAGACGCAGGCTAGACACAGGCTAGACACAGGCTAGAAACAGGCGAGACACAGGCTAGACACAGGCTAGACACAGGCTAGACACAGGCTAGACACAGGCTAGGCACAGGCTAGGCACAGGCTAGGCACATGCCAGTCACAGGCAAGGCACAGGCTAGGCACAGGCTAGACACCGGCTAGACACAGATTAGACACAGGCTAGACAGAGGCTAAACACTGGCTAGGCACAGGCAAGACACACGCTATGCACATGCCAGTCGGCAAGGCACAGGCTAGAAACAGGCTAGACATTGGCTAGGCACAGGCTATGCACATGCCAGTCACAGGCAAGGCACAGGCTAGACACCGGCTAGACACCGTCAAGACACAGTCTAGACACAGGCTAGACAGAGGCTACACACTGGCTAGGCACAGGCTAGACTCTGGCTATGCACAGGCTAGACACAGGCTAGACACTGGCTGGGCACAGGCTAGACACTGGCTAGGCACAGGCTAGACACAGGCTAGACACTGGCTGGGCACAGGCTAGACACTGGCTAGGCACAGGCTAGACACAGGCTAGACACAGGCTAGACACAGACTAGACACAGGCTAGACACAGGCTTGACACAGGCTAGACACAGGCTTGACACAGGCTAGACGCAGGCTAGACACAGGCTAGACACAGGCTAGAAACAGGCGAGACACAGGCTAGACACAGGCTAGACACAGGCTAGGCACACGCTATGCACATGCCAGTCTCAGGCAAGGCACAGGCTAGATACAGGCTAGACACTGGCTAGGAACAGGCTATGCACATGCCAGTCTCAGGCAAGGCACAGGCTAGACATAGGCTAGACACTGGGTAGGCACAGGCTATGCACATGCCAGTCACAGGCAAGGCACGGGCTAAACACAGGCTAGACACAGGCTAGACACATGCTAGACACAGGCTAGACACAGGCTTGACACAGGCTAGACAGAGGCTATACACGGGCTAGGCACAGGCTAGAATCTGGCTATGCACAGGCTAGACAAAGGCTAGACACTGGCTAGGCACAAGCTAGGCACTGGCTAGACACTGGCTAGGCACAGGCTAGACACAGGCTAGGCACAGGCTAGACACAGGCTAGACACTGGCTGGGCACAGGCTAGACACAGGCTAGAAACTGGCTGGGCACAGGCTAGACACTGGCTAGGCAATGGCTAGGCACTGGCTAGGCACAGGCTAGACACAGGCTATGCACAGGCTAGACAAGGCTAGACACTGGCTAGGCACATGCTAGACACAGGCTAGACACAGGCTTGACACAGGCTAGACAGAGGCTATACACGGGCTAGGCACAGGCTAGAATCTGGCTATGCACAGGCTAGACAAAGGCTAGACACTGGCTAGGCACAAGCTAGGCACTGGCTAGACACTGGCTAGGCACAGGCTAGACACAGGCTAGGCACAGGCTAGACACAGGCTAGACACTGGCTAGGCACAGGCTAGACACAGGCTAGGCACAGGCTAGACACAGGCTAGACACTGGCTGGGCACAGGCTAGACACAGGCTAGAAACTGGCTGGGCACAGGCTAGACACTGGCTAGGCAATGGCTAGGCACTGGCTAGGCACAGACTAGGCACAGGCTAGGCACAGGCTAGGCACTGGCTACACACTGGCTAGGCACACGCTATGCACATGCCAGTCTCAGGCAAGGCACAGGCTAGACCCAAGCTAGACACTGGCTAGGCACACGCTATGCACATGCCAGTCTCAGGCAAGGCACAGGCTAGACACAGGCTAGACACTGGCTGGACACTGGCTGGGCACAGGCTAGACACTGGCTAGGCACAGGTTAGACACAGGCTAGACACAGGCTAGACACAGGATAGACACAGGCTAGACACAGGCTAGACACAGGCTAGACACAGGCTTGACACAGGCTAGACACAGGCTAGGCACACGGTATGCACATGCCAGTCTCAGGCAAGGCAAAGGCTAGACACAGGCTAGACACTGGCTAGGCACAGGCTATGCACATGCCAGTCTCAGGCAAGGCACAGGCTAGACACAGGCTAGACACTGGGTAGGCACAGGCTATGCACATGCCAGTCACAGGCAAGGCACAGGCTAGACACAGGGTAGACACTTGCTAGGCACAGGCTAGACACTGGCTTGGCACAGACCAGACACTGGCTAAGCACAGGCTAGACACAGGCTAGAAACTGGCTAGGCACAGGGTACACACAGGCTAGACACTGGCTGGGCACAGGCTAGACACTGGCTAGGCTTAGGCTATACACTGGCTAGGCACAGGCTAGACACAGGCTATGCACAGGCTAGACAAAGGCTAGACACTGGCTAGGCACAGGCTAGGCACTGGCTAGACTCTGGCTAGGCACACGCTATGCACATGCCTGTCTCAGGCAAGGCACGGGCTAAACACAGGCTAAACACAGGCTAAACACAGGCTAGACACAGGCTAAACACATGCTAGACACAGGCAAGACACAGGCTTGACACAGGCTAGACAGAGGCTATACACGGGCTAGGCACAGGCTAGAATCTGGCTATGCACAGGCTAGACAAAGGCTAGACACTGGCTAGGCACAGGCTAGGCACTGGCTTGACACTGGCTAGGCACACGCTATGCACATGCCAGTCTCAGGCAAGGCACAGGCTAGAAACAGGCTAGACATTGGCTAGGCACAGGCTATGCACATGCCAGTCACAGGCAAGGCACAGGCTAGACACCGGCTAGACACCGTCAAGACACAGTCTAGACACAGGCTAGACAGAGGCTACACACTGGCTAGGCACAGGCTAGACTCTGGCTATGCACAGGCTAGACAAAGGCTAGACACTGGCTAGGCACTAAATAGACACTGGCTAGGCACTAACTAGACACTGGCAAGGCACATGCTATGCACATGCCAGTCTCAGGCAAGGCACAGGCTAGACACAGGCTAGACAATGGCTAGGCACAGGCTATGCACATGCCAGTCACAGGCAAGGCACAGGCTAGACACACGCTAGCCACTGGCTAGGCACAGGCTAGACACTGGCTTGGCACAGACTAGAAGCTGGCTTGGCACAGACTAGACACTGGCTAAGCACAGGCAAAACACAGGCTAGAAACTGGCTAAGCACAGACTAGACACAGGCTAGACACTGGCTGGGCACAGGCTAGACACTGGCTAGGCACAGGCTAGACACAGGGTAGACACAGGCTAGACGCAGGCTAGACACAGACTAGACACTGGCTAAGCACAGGCTAGACACAGGCTAGACACAGGCTAGACACAGGCTAGACACAGGCTAGGCACAGGCTAGACACTGGCTAGGCACAGGCTAGACACAGGCTAGACACAGGCTAGACACAGACTAGACACAGGCTAGACACAGGCTTGACACAGGCTAGACACAGGCTTGACACAGGCTAGACGCAGGGTAGACACAGGCTAGACGCAGGCTAGACACAGGCTAGACACAGGCTAGAAACAGGCGAGACACAGGCTAGACACAGGCTAGACACAGACTAGACACAGGCTAGACACTGGCTGGGCACAGGCTAGACACTGGCTAGGCACAGGCTAGACACAGGGTAGACACAGGCTAGACACAGGCTAGACACAGACTAGACACAGGCTAGACACTGGCTGGGCACAGGCTAGACACTGGCTAGGCACAGGCTAGACACAGGGTAGACACAGGCTAGACGCAGGCTAGACACAGACTAGACACTGGCTGGGCACAGGCTAGACACTGGCTAGGCACAGGCTAGACACAGGCTAGACACTGGCTGGGCACATGCTAGACACTGGCTAGGCACAGGCTAGACACAGGCTAGACACAGGCTAGACACAGACTAGACACAGGCTAGACACAGGCTTGACACAGGCTAGACACAGGCTTGACACAGGCTAGACGCAGGCTAGACACAGGCTAGACACAGGCTAGAAACAGGCGAGACACAGGCTAGACACAGGCTAGACACAGGCTAGACACAGGCTAGACACAGGCTAGGCACAGGCTAGCCACAGGCTAGGCACATGCCAGTCACAGGCAAGGCACAGGCTAGGCACAGGCTAGACACCGGCTAGACACAGATTAGACACAGGCTAGGCACAGGCTAGGCACAGGCTAGGTACAGGATAGGCACAGGCTAGACACAGGCTAGACACTGGCTATGCACAGGCTAGACACTGGATTGGCACAGACTAGACACTTGCTAAGCACAGGCTAGACACAAGCTAGAAACTGGCTAGGCACAGGCTACACACAGGCCAGACACTGGCTGGGCACAGGCTAGACACTGGCTAGGCACAGGCTATACGCTGGCTAGGCACAGGCTAGACACAGGCTAGACAAAGGCTGGACACTGGCCAGGCACAGGCTAGGCACTGGCTAGACACAGGCTAGGCACAGGCTAGGCACAGGCTAGGCACTGGCTAGACACTGGCTAGGCACACGCTATGCACATGCCAGTCTCAGGCAAGGCACAGGCTAGACCCAGGCTAGACACTGGCTAGGCACACGCTATGCACATGCCAGTCTCAGGCAAGGCACAGGCTAGACACAGGCCAGAAACTGGCTAGGCACAGGCTAGACACAGGCTAGACACTGGCTGGGCACAGGCTAGACACTGGCTAGACACAGGCTAGACACAGGCTAGACACAGACTAGACACAGGCTAGACACTGGCTGGGCACAGGCTAGACACTGGCTAGGCACAGGCTAGACACAGGGTAGACACAGGCTAGACACAGGCTAGACACAGACTAGACACAGGCTAGACACTGGCTGGGCACAGGCTAGACACTGGCTAGGCACAGGCTAGACACAGGGTAGACACAGGCTAGACGCAGGCTAGACACAGACTAGACACTGGCTGGGCACAGGCTAGACACTGGCTAGGCACAGGCTAGACACAGGCTAGACACTGGCTGGGCACAGGCTAGACACTGGCTAGGCACAGGCTAGACACAGGCTAGACACAGGCTAGACACAGACTAGACACAGGCTAGACACAGGCTTGACACAGGCTAGACACAGGCTTGACACAGGCTAGACGCAGGCTAGACACAGGCTAGACACAGGCTAGAAACAGGCGAGACACA
>JAEIFO010001458.1:0-45183 GCA_018903695.1 Zaprionus gabonicus | reverse complement strand
GCATAGCGTGTCCCTAGCCCGTGTCTAGCCAGTGCCTAGCCTGTGCCTAGCCAGTGTCTAGCCTTTGTCTAGCCTGTGCATAGCCTGTGCATAGCCTGTGTCTAGCCTGTGCCTAGCCAGTGTATAGCCTGTCCCTAGCCAGTGTCTAGCCTGTGCCTTCTACCCCCAGTTTCTAGCCAGTGTCTAGTCTGTGCCAAGCCAGTGTCTAGCCTGTGCCTAGCCAGTCTCTAGCCTGTGTCTAGCCTGTGCCTTGCCTGAGACTGACATGTGCATAGCGTGTGCCTAGCCAGTGTCTAGCCAGTGCCTAGCCTGTGCCTAGCCTGTGCCTAGCCTGTGTCTAGCCAGTGTCTAGCCTGTGTCTAGCCTGTGTCTAGCCTGTGTCTAGCCTGTGTCTAGCCTGTGCCTTGCCTGAGACAGGTATGTGCATAGCGTGTGCCTAGCCAGTGTCTAGCCAGTGCCTAGCCTGTGCCTAGCCTGTGTCTAGCCTGTGTCTAGCCAGTGTCTAGCCTGTGTCTAGCCTGTGTCTAGCCTGTGTCTAGCCTGTGTCTAGCCAGTGCCTAGCCAGTGTCTAGCCAGTGCCTAGCCAGTGTCTAGCCAGTGCCTAGCCTGTGCCTAGCCTGTGTCTAGCCTGTGCATAGCCTGTGTCTAGCCTGTGCCTAGCCAGTGTATAGCCTCTGTCTAGCCTGTGTCTAGTCTGTGTCTTGACGGTGTCTAGCCGGTGTCTGGCCTGTGCCTAGCCTGTGCGTGGCCTGTGGCTAGCCTGTGCCTAGCTTGTGCCTAGCCTGTGCCTAGCCTGTGCCTAGCCTGTGCCTAGCCTGTGCCTAGCCTGTGCCTAGCCTGTGCCTAGCCTGTGCCTAGCCTGTGACTGGCCTGTGCCTAGCTTGTGACTAGCTTGTGCCTAGCCAGTGCCTAGCCTGTGCCTAGCCTGTTCCTAGCCTGTGCCTAGCCTGTGCCTAGCCTATACCTAGCCTGTGCCTAGCCTGTGCCTAGCCTATACCTAGCCTGTGCCTAGCCAGTGTCTAGCCTGTGCCCAGCCAGTGTCTAGCCTGTGTCTAGCCTGTGCCTAGCCTGTGCCTAGCCAGTGTCTAGCCTGTGTCTAGTCTGTGCCAAGCCAGTGTCTAGCCTGTGCCTAGCCAGTGTCTAGCCTGTGTCTAGCCTGTGCCTTGCCTGTGACTGGCATGTGCATAGCCTGTGCCTACCCAGTGTCTAGCCTGTGTCTAGCCTGTGCCTTGCCTGAGACTGGCATGTGCATAGCCTGTGCCTAGCCAGTGTCTAGCCTGTGTCTAGCCTGTGCCTTGCCTGAGACTGGCATGTGCATAGCCTGTGCCTAGCCAGTGTCTAGCCTGTGTCTAGCCTGTGCCTTGCCTGAGACTGGCATGTGCATAGCCTGTGCCTTCCCAGTGTCTAGCCTGTGTCTAGCCTGTGCCTTGCCTGAGACTGGCATGTGCATTGCCTGTGCCTAGCCAGTGTCTAGCCTGTGTCTAGCCTGTGCCTTGCCTGAGACTGGCATGTGCATAGCGTGTGCCTAGCCTGTGTCTAGCCTGTGTCAAGCCTGTGTCTAGCCTGTGTCTAGCCTGTGTCTAGCCTGTGTCTAGCCTGTGTCTAGCCTGTGTCTAGCCTGTGTCTAGCCTGTGTCTAGCCTGTGTCTAGCCTGTGTCTAGCCTGTGTCTAGCCTGTGTCTAACCTCTGCCTAGCCAGTGTCTAGCCTGTGCCCAGCCAGTGCCCAGCCAGTGTCTAGCCAGTGTCTAGCCTGTGTCTAGCCAGTGTCTAGCCTGTGCCTTGCCTGTGACTGGCATGTGACTGGCATAGCCTCTATCTTGCCTGTGTCTAGTCTGTGTCTTGACGGTGTCTTGACGGTGTCTAGCCGGTGGCTAGCCGGTGTCTAGCCTGTGCCTAGCCTGTGTCTAGTCTGTGTCTTGACGGTGTCTAGCCGGTGTCTGGCCTGTGCCTAGCCTGTGCGTGGCCTGTGGCTAGCCTGTGCCTAGCTTGTGCCTAGCCTGTGCCTAGCCTGTGCCTAGCCTGTGCCTAGCCTGTGCCTAGCGTGTGCCTAGCCTGTGCCTAGCCTGTGCCTAGCCAGTGCCTAGCCTGTGCCTAGCCTGTGCCTAGCCTGTGACTAGCTTGTGCCTAGCCTGTATCTAGCCTGTGTCTAGCCTGTGTCTAGCCTGTGTCTAGCCTGTGTCTAGCCTGTGTCTAGCCTGTATCTAGCCTGTGTCTAGCCTGTGCCTAGCCAGTGTCTAGCCTGTGCCCAGCCAGTGTCTAGCCTGTGTCTAGTCTGTGCCAAGCCAGTGTCTAGCCTGTGCCTAGCGAGTGTCTAGCCTGTGTCTAGCCTGTGCCTTGCCTGTGACTGGCATGTGCATAGCCTGTGCCTACCCAGTGTCTAGCCTGTGTCTAGCCTGTGCCTTGCCTGAGACTGGCATGTGCATAGCCTGTGCCTAGCCAGTGTCTAGCCTGTGTCTAGCCTGTGCCTTGCCTGAGACTGGCATGTGCATAGCCTGTGCCTAGCCAGTGTCTAGCCTGTGTCTAGCCTGTGCCTTGCCTGAGACTGCCATGTGCATAGTCTGTGCCTAGCCAGTCTCTAGCCTGTGTCTAGCCTGTGCCTTGCCTGAGACTGACATGTGCATAGCGTGTGCCTAGCCAGTGTCTAGCCAGTGCCTAGCCTGTGCCTAGCCTGTGCCTAGCCTGTGTCTAGCCAGTGTCTAGCCTGTGTCTAGCCTGTGTCTAGCCTGTGTCAAGCCTGTGTCTAGCCTGTGTCTAGCCTGCGTCTAGCCTGTGCCTTGCCTGAGACAGGCATGTGCATAGCGTGTGCCTAGCCAGTGTCTAGCCAGTGCCTAGCCAGTGTCTAGCCAGTGCCTAGCCAGTGTCTAGCCTGTGCCCAGCCAGTGTCTAGCCTGTGTCTAGCCTGTGTCTAGCCTGTGCTTAGCCAGTGTCTAGTCTGTGTCTAGCCTGTGTCTAGCCAGTGTCTAGCCTGTGTCTAGCCTGTGTCTAGCCTGTGCCTAGCCAGTGTCTAGCCTGTGCCCAGCCAGTGTCTAGCCTGTGTCTAGCCTGTGCCTAGCCAGTTTCTAGCCTGTGTCTTGCCTGTGCTTAGCCAGTGTCTAGTCTGTGCCAAGCCAGTGTCTAGTCTGTGTCAAGCCAGTGTCTAGCCTGTGCCTAGCCAGTGTCTAGCCTGTGTCTAGCCTGTGCCTTGCCTGAGACTGGCATGTGCATAGCGTGTGCCTTGCCAGTGTCTAGTTAGTGGCTAGCCAGTGTCTAGTTAGTGCCTAGCCAGTGTCTAGCCTTTGTCTAGCCTGTGCATAGCCAGAGTCTAGCCTGTGCCTAGCCAGTGTGTAGCCTCTGTCTAGCCTGTGTCTAGACTGTGTCTTGACGGTGTCTAGCCGGTGTCTAGCCTGTGCCTTGCCTGTGACTGGCATGTGCATAGCCTGTGCCTAGCCAATGTCTAGCCTGTGTCTAGCCTGTGCCTTGCCTGAGACTGGCATGTGCATAGCCAGATTCTAGCCTGTGCCTAGCCCGTGTATAGCCTCTGTCTAGCCTGTCTCAAGCCTGTGTCTAGCCCGTGTCTAGCATGTGTTTAGCCTGTGTCTAGCCTGTGTTTAGCCTGTGTTTAGCCCGTGCCTTGCCTGAGACAGGCATGTGCATAGCGTGTTCCTAGCCAGAGTCTAGCCAGTGCCTAGCCTGTGCCTAGCCAGTGTCTAGCCTTTGTCTTGCCTGTGCATAGCCTGTGTCTAGCCTGTGCCTAGCCAGTGTATATCCTGTTCCTAGCCAGTGTCTAGCCTGTGCCCAGCCAGTGTCTAGCCTGTGTCTACCCTGTGCCTAGCCAGTTTCTAGCCTGTGTCTAGCCTGTGCTTAGCCAGTGTCTAGTCTGTGCCAAGCCAGTGTCTAGCCTGTGCCTAGCCAGTATCTAGCCTGTGTCTAGCCTGTGCCTTGCCTGTGACTGGCATGTGCATAGCCTGTGCCAGTGTCTAGTTAGTGCCTAGCCAGTGTCTAGCCTTTGTCTAGCCTGTGCATAGCCAGAGTCTAGCCTGTGCCTAGCCAGTGTGTAGCCTCTGTCTAGCCTGTGTCTAGACTGTGTCTTGACGGTGTCTAGCCGGTGTCTAGCCTGTGCCTTGCCTGTGACTGACATGTGCATAGCCTGTGCCTAGCCAATGTCTAGCCTGTGTCTAGCCTGTGCCTTGCCTGAGACTGGCATGTGCATAGCCAGATTCTAGCCTGTGCCTAGCCCGTGTATAGCCTCTGTCTAGCCTGTGTCAAGCCTGTGTCTAGCCCGTGTCTAGCATGTGTTTAGCCTGTGTCTAGCCTGTGTTTAGCCTGTGTTTAGCCCGTGCCTTGCCTGAGACAGGCATGTGCATAGCGTGTTCCTAGCCAGAGTCTAGCCAGTGCCTAGCCTGTGCCTAGCCAGTGTCTAGCCTTTGTCTTGCCTGTGCATAGCCTGTGTCTAGCCTGTGCCTAGCCAGTGTATATCCTGTTCCTAGCCAGTGTCTAGCCTGTGCCCAGCCAGTGTCTAGCCTGTGTCTACCCTGTGCCTAGCCAGTTTCTAGCCTGTGTCTAGCCTGTGCTTAGCCAGTGTCTAGTCTGTGCCAAGCCAGTGTCTTGCCTGTGCCTAGCCAGTATCTAGCCTGTGTCTAGCCTGTGCCTTGCCTGTGACTGGCATGTGCATAGCCTGTGCCTTCCCAGTGTCTAGCCTGTGCCTTGCCTGAGACTGGCATGTGCATTGCCTGTGCCTAGCCAGTGTCTAGCCTGTGTCTAGCCTGTGCCTTGCCTGAGACTGGCATGTGCATAGCGTGTGCCTAGCCTGTGTCTAGCCTGTGTCAAGCCTGTGTCTAGCCTGTGTCTAGCCTGTGTCTAGCCTGTGTCTAGCCTGTGTCTAGCCTGTGTCTAGCCTGTGTCTAGCCTGTGTCTAGCCTGTGTCTAGCCTGTGTCTAGCCTGTGTCTAGCCTGTGTCTAGCCTGTGTCTAGCCTGTGTCTAACCTGTGCCTAGCCAGTGTCTAACCTGTGCCTAGCCAGTGTCTAGCCTGTGCCCAGCCAGTGCCCAGCCAGTGTCTAGCCAGTGTCTAGCCTGTGTCTAGCCTGTGCCTAGCCAGTTTCTAGCCTGTGTCTAGCCTCCCAGTGTCTAGCCTGTGTCTAGCCTGTGCCTTGCCTGAGACTGGCATGTGCATTGCCTGTGCCTAGCCAGTGTCTAGCCTGTGTCTAGCCTGTGCCTTGCCTGAGACTGGCATGTGCATAGCGTGTGCCTAGCCTGTGTCTAGCCTGTGTCAAGCCTGTGTCTAGCCTGTGTCTAGCCTGTGTCTAGCCTGTGTCTAGCCTGTGTCTAGCCTGTGTCTAGCCTGTGTCTAGCCTGTGTCTACCCTGTGTCTAGCCTGTGTCTAGCCTGTGTCTAACCTGTGCCTAGCCAGTGTCTAGCCTGTGCCCAGCCAGTGCCCAGCCAGTGTCTAGCCAGTGTCTAGCCTGTGTCTAGCCAGTGTCTAGCCTGTGCCTTGCCTGTGACTGGCATGTGACTGGCATAGCCTCTATCTTGCCTGTGTCTAGTCTGTGTCTTGACGGTGTCTTGACGGTGTCTAGCCGGTGGCTAGCCGGTGTCTAGCCTGTGCCTAGCCTGTGTCTAGTCTGTGTCTTGACGGTGTCTAGCCGGTGTCTGGCCTGTGCCTAGCCTGTGCGTGGCCTGTGGCTAGCCTGTGCCTAGCTTGTGCCTAGCCTGTGCCTAGCCTGTGCCTAGCCTGTGCATAGCCTGTGCCTAGCGTGTGCCTAGCCTGTGCCTAGCCAGTGCCTAGCCTGTGCCTAGCCTGTGCCTAGCCTGTGACTAGCTTGTGCCTAGCCTGTATCTAGCCTGTGTCTAGCCTGTGTCTAGCCTGTGTCTAGCCTGTGTCTAGCCTGTGTCTAGCCTGTGCCTTGCCTGTGACTGGCATGTGCATAGCCTGTGCCTTCCCAGTGTCTAGCCTGTGTCTAGCCTGTGCCTTGCCTGAGACTGGCATGTGCATTGCCTGTGCCTAGCCAGTGTCTAGCCTGTGTCTAGCCTGTGCCTTGCCTGAGACTGGCATGTGCATAGCGTGTGCCTAGCCTGTGTCTAGCCTGTGTCAAGCCTGTGTCTAGCCTGTGTCTAGCCTGTGTCTAGCCTGTGTCTAGCCTGTGTCTAGCCTGTGTCTAGCCTGTGTCTAGCCTGTGTCTAGCCTGTGTCTAACCTGTGCCTAGCCAGTGTCTAGCCTGTGCCCAGCCAGTGTCTAGCCTGTGTCTAGTCTGTGCCAAGCCAGTGTCTAGCCTGTGCCTAGCCAGTGTCTAGCCTGTGTCTAGCCTGTGCCTTGCCTGTGACTGGCATGTGCATAGCCTGTGCCTACCCAGTGTCTAGCCTGTGTCTAGCCTGTGCCTTGCCTGAGACTGGCATGTGCATAGCCTGTGCCTAGCCAGTGTCTAGCCTGTGTCTAGCCTGTGCCTTGCCTGGGACTGGCATGTGCATAGCCTGTGCCTAGCCAGTGTCTAGCCTGTGTCTAGCCTGTGCCTTGCCTGAGACTGCCATGTGCATAGTCTGTGCCTAGCCAGTCTCTAGCCTGTGTCTAGCCTGTGCCTTGCCTGAGACTGACATGTGCATAGCGTGTGCCTAGCCAGTGTCTAGCCAGTGCCTAGCCTGTGCCTAGCCTGTGCCTAGCCTGTGCCTAGCCTGTGTCTAGCCAGTGTCTAGCCTGTGTCTAGCCTGTGTCTAGCCTGTGTCTAGCCTGTGTCTAGCCTGTGTCTAGCCTGCGTCTAGCCTGTGCCTTGCCTGAGACAGGCATGTGCATAGCGTGTGCCTAGCCGGTGTCTAGCCAGTGCCTAGCCAGTGTCTAGCCAGTGCCTAGCCAGTGTCTAGCCTGTGACCAGCCAGTGTCTAGCCTGTGTCTAGCCTGTGTCTAGCCTGTGCTTAGCCAGTGTCTAGTCTGTGTCTAGCCTGTGTCTAGCCAGTGTCTAGCCTGTGTCTAGCCTGTGTCTAGCCTGTGCCTAGCCAGTGTCTAGCCTGTGCCCAGCCAGTGTCTAGCCTGTGTCTAGCCTGTGCCTAGCCAGTTTCTAGCCTGTGTCTTGCCTGTGCTTAGCCAGTGTCTAGTCTGTGCCAAGCCAGTGTCTAGTCTGTGTCAAGCCAGTGTCTAGCCTGTGCCTAGCCAGTGTCTAGCCTGTGTCTAGCCTGTGCCTTGCCTGAGACTGGCATGTGCACAGCGTGTGCCTTGCCAGTGTCTAGTTAGTGCCTAGCCAGTGTCTAGTTAGTGCCTAGCCAGTGTCTAGCCTTTGTCTAGCCTGTGCATAGCCAGAGTCTAGCCTGTGCCTAGCCAGTGTGTAGCCTCTGTCTAGCCTGTGTCTAGACTGTGTCTTGACGGTGTCTAGCCGGTGTCTAGCCTGTGCCTTGCCTGTGACTGACATGTGCATAGCCTGTGCCTAGCCAATGTCTAGCCTGTGTCTAGCCTGTGCCTTGCCTGAGACTGGCATGTGCATAGCCAGATTCTAGCCTGTGCCTAGCCCGTGTATAGCCTCTGTCTAGCCTGTGTCAAGCCTGTGTCTAGCCCGTGTCTAGCATGTGTTTAGCCTGTGTCTAGCCTGTGTTTAGCCTGTGTTTAGCCCGTGCCTTGCCTGAGACAGGCATGTGCATAGCGTGTTCCTAGCCAGAGTCTAGCCAGTGCCTAGCCTGTGCCTAGCCAGTGTCTAGCCTTTGTCTTGCCTGTGCATAGCCTGTGTCTAGCCTGTGCCTAGCCAGTGTATATCCTGTTCCTAGCCAGTGTCTAGCCTGTGCCCAGCCAGTGTCTAGCCTGTGTCTACCCTGTGCCTAGCCAGTTTCTAGCCTGTGTCTAGCCTGTGCTTAGCCAGTGTCTAGTCTGTGCCAAGCCAGTGTCTAGCCTGTGCCTAGCCAGTGTCTAGCCTGTGTCTAGCCTGTGCCTTGCCTGTGACTGGCATGTGCATAGCCTGTGCCTTCCCAGTGTCTAGCCTGTGTCTAGCCTGTGCCTTGCCTGAGACTGGCATGTGCATTGCCTGTGCCTAGCCAGTGTCTAGCCTGTGTCTAGCCTGTGCCTTGCCTGAGACTGGCATGTGCATAGCGTGTGCCTAGCCTGTGTCTAGCCTGTGTCAAGCCTGTGTCTAGCCTGTGTCTAGCCTGTGTCTAGCCTGTGTCTAGCCTGTGTCTAGCCTGTGTCTAGCCTGTGTCTAGCCTGTGTCTAGCCTGTGTCTAGCCTGTGTCTAACCAGTGCCTAGCCAGTGTCTAGCCTGTGCCCAGCCAGTGCCCAGCCAGTGTCTAGCCAGTGTCTAGCCTGTGTCTAGCCTGTGCCTAGCCAGTTTCTAGCCTGTGTCTAGCCTGTGCCTTGCCTGAGACTGGCATGTGCATAGCGTGTGCCTAGCCAATGTCTAGCCTGGGTCTAGCCTGTGCCTTGCCTGAGACTGGCATGTTCATAGCGTGTGCCTAGCCAGTGTCTAGCCAGTGCCTAGCCTGTGCCTAGCCAGTGTCCAGCCTTTGTCTAGCCTTTTTCTAGCCTGTGCCTAGCCAGCGTATAGACTGTGCATAGCCAGTGTCTAGCCTGTGCCCAGCCAGTGTCTAGCCTGTGTCTAGCCTGTGCCTAGCCTGTGCCTAGCCAGTGTCTAGCCAGTGCCTAGCTTGTGCCTAGCCAGTGTCTAGCCTTTGTCTAGCCTGTGCATACCCAGATTCTAGCCTGTGCCTAGCCCGTGTATAGCCTCTGTCTAGCCTGTGTCAAGGCTGTGTCTAGCCTGTGTCAAGCCTGTGTCTAGCCTGTGTCTAGCATGTGTCTAGCCTGTGTCTAGCCTGTGTCTAGCCTGTGTTTAGCCCGTGCCTTGTCTGAGACAGGCATGTGCATAAAGTGTGCCTAGCCAGAGTCTAGCCAGTGCCTAGCCTGTGCCTAGCCAGTGTCTAGCCTTTGTCTAGCCTGTGCATAGCCTGTGTCTAGCCTGTGCCTAGCCAGTGTCTAGCCTGTGCCTAGCCAGTGTATAGCCTGTGCCTAGCCAGTGTCTAGCCTGTGCCCAGCCAGTGTCTAGCCTGTGTCTAGCCTGTGCCTAGCCTGTGCCTAGCCTGTGCCTAGCCTGTGCTTAGCCAGTGTCTAGCCTGTGCCTTGCCTGTGCCTTGCCTGTGCCTAGCCAGTGTCTAGCCTGTGTCTAGCCTGTGCCTTGCCTGTGACTGGCATGTGCATAGCCTGTGCCTACCCAGTGTCTAGCCTATGTCTAGCCTGTGTCTAGCCTGTGCCTTGCCTGTGACTGGCATGTGCATAGCCTGTGCCTACCCAGTGTCTAGCCTATGTCTAGCCTGTGTCTTGCCTGAGACTGGCATGTGCATAGCGTGTGCCTAGCCTGTGTCTAGCCTGTGTCTAGCCTGTGTCTAGCCTGTGTCTAGCCTGTGTCTAGCCTGTGTCTAGCCTGTGTCTAGCCTGTGTCTAGCCTGTGTCTAGCCTGTGTCTAGCCTGTGTCTAGCCTGTGTCTAGCCTGTGTCTAGCCTGTGTCTGAGCCTGTGTCTAGCCTGTGCCTAGCCTGTTGTCTAACCTGTGTCTAGCCAGTGTCTAGCCTGTGCCCAGCCAGTGTCTAGCCTGTGTCGAGCCTGTGCCTAGACAGTTTCTAGCCTGTGTCTAGCCTGTGCCTTGCCTGAGACTGGCATGTGCATAGCGTGTGCCTAGCCAGTGTCTAGCATGGGTCTAGCCTGTGCCTTGCCTGAGACTAGCATGTGCATAGCATGCGCCTAGCCAGTGTCTAGCCAGTGCCTAGCCTGTGCCTAGCCTGTGTCTAGACAGTGCCTAGCCTGTGCCTGGCCAGTGTCCAGCCTTTGTCTAGCCTGTGACTGGCCTGTGCCTAGCCAGTGTCTAGCCTGTGCCTAGCCAGCATATAGCCTGTGCCTAGCCAGTGTCTAGCCTGTGCCCAGCCAGTGTCTAGCCTGTGTGTAGCCTGTGCCTAGCCAGTTTCTAGCTTGTGTCTAGCCTGTGCTTAGCCAGTGTCTAGTCTGTGAAAATCCAGTGTCTAGCCTGTGCCTAGCCAGTGTCTAGCCTGTGTCTAGCCTGTGCCTAGCCAGTGTCTAGCCTGTGCCCAGCCAGTGTCTAGCCTGTGTCTAGCCTGTGCCTTGCCTGTGACTGGCATGTGCATAGCCTGTGCCTACCCAGTGTCTAGCCTATGTCTAGCCTGTGTCTAGCCTGTGACTTGCCTGTGACTGGCATGTGCATAGCCTGTGCCTACCCAGTGTCTAGCCTATGTCTAGCCTGTGTCTTGCCTGAGACTGGCATGTGCATAGCGTGTGCCTAGCCTGTGTCTAGCCTGTGTCTAGCCTGTGTCTAGCCTGTGTCTAGCCTGTGTCTAGCCTGTGTCTAGCCTGTGTCTAGCCTGTGTCTAGCCTGTGTCTAGCCTGTGTCTAGCCTGTGTCTAGCCTGTGTCTAGCCTGTGTCTAGCCTGTGTCTAGCCTGTGTCTAGCCTGTGTCTAGCCTGTGTCTAACCTGTGTCTAGCCAGTGTCTAGCCTGTGCCCAGCCAGTGTCTAGCCTGTGTCGAGCCTGTGCCTAGCCAGTTTCTAGCCTGTGTCTAGCCTGTGCCTTGCCTGAGACTGGCATGTGCATAGCGTGTGCCTAGCCAGTGTCTAGCATGGGTCTAGCCTGTGCCTTGCCTGAGACTGGCATGTGCATAGCATGCGCCTAGCCAGTGTCTAGCCAGTGCCTAGCCTGTGCCTAGCCTGTGTCTAGCCAGTGCCTAGCCTGTGCCTGGCCAGTGTCCAGCCTTTGTCTAGCCTGTGACTGGCCTGTGCCTAGCCAGTGTCTAGCCTGTGCCTAGCCAGCATATAGCCTGTGCCTAGCCAGTGTCTAGCCTGTGCCCAGCCAGTGTCTAGCCTGTGTGTAGCCTGTGCCTAGCCAGTTTCTAGCTTGTGTCTAGCCTGTGCTTAGCCAGTGTCTAGTCTGTGAAAATCCAGTGTCTAGCCTGTGCCTAGCCAGTGTCTAGCCTGTGTCTAGCCTGTGCCTTGCCAGTGACTGGCATGTGCATAGCCTGTGCCTAGCCAGTGTCTAGCCTGTGTCTAGCCTGTGCCTAGCCTGTGCCTAGCCTGTGCTTAGCCAGTGTCTAGTCTGTCCCAATCCAGTGTCTAGCCTGGCCTAGCCAGTGTCTAGCCTGTGTCTAGCCTGTGCCTTGCCAGTGACTGGCATGTGCATAGCCTGTGCCTAGCCAGTGTCTAGCCTTTGTCTAGCCTGTGCATAGCCTGTGTCTAGCCTTTGCCTAGCCTGTGCATAGCCTGTGTCTAGCCTGTGCCTAGCCAGTGTATAGCCTCTGTCTAGCCGGTGTCTAGCCTGTGTCTAGCTTGTGCCTAGCCTGTGCCTAGCCTGTGACTGGCCTGTGCCTAGCCAGTGTCTAGCCTGTGTCTAGCCTGTGCCTTGCCTGTGACTGGCATGTGCATAGCCTGTGCCTAGCCAGTGTCTAGCCTGTGTCTAGCCTGTGCCTTGCCTGAGACAGGCATGTGCATAGCGTGTACCTAGCCAGTGTCTAGCCAGTGCCTAGCCTGTGCCTAGCCTGTGCCTAGCCAGTGTCTAGCTTTTGTCTAGCCTGTGCATAGCCTGTGTTTAGCCTGTGCCTAGCCAGTGTAAAGCCTCTGTCTAGCCTGTGTCTAGTCTGTGTCTAGCCGGTGTCTAGCCGGTGTCTAGCCTGTGCCTAGCCTGTGCTTAGCCAGTGTCTAGTCTGTGCCAATCCAGTGCCTAGCCTGTGCCTAGCCAGTGTCTAGTCTGTGCCAATCCAGTGTCTAGCCTGTGCCTAGCCAGTGTCTAGCCTTTGTCTAGCCTGTGCATAGCCAGTGCCTAGCCTGTGCCTGGCCAGTGTCCAGCCTTTGTCTAGCCTGTGCCTAGCCAGCGTATAGCCTGTGCCTAGCCAGTGTCTAGCCTGTGCCCAGCCAGTGTCTAGCCTGTGTGTAGCCTGTGCCTAGCCAGTTTCTAGCTTGTGTCTAGCCTGTGCTTAGCCAGTGTCTAGTCTGTGCCAATCTAGTGTCTAGCCTGTGCCTAGCCAGTGTCTAGCCTGTGTCTAGCCTGTGCCTTGCCAGTGTCTGGCATGTGCATAGCCTGTGCCTAGCCAGTGTCTAGCCTTTGTCTAGCCTGTGCATAGCCTGTGTCTAGCCTGTGCCTAGCCAGTGTATAGCCTCTGTCTAGCCGGTGTCTAGCCTGTGTCTAGCCTGTGCCTAGCCTGTGCCTAGCCTGTGACTGGCCTGTGCCTAGCCAGTGTCTAGCCTGTGTCTAGCCTGTGTCTAGCCTGTGCCTTGCCTGTGACTGGCATGTGCATAGCCTGTGCCTAGCCTGTGTCTAGCCTGTGTCTAGCCTGTGCCTTGCCTGAGACAGGCATGTGCATAGCGTGTGCCTAGCCAGTGTCTAGCCAGTGCCTAGCCTGTGCCTAGCCAGTGTCTAGCCTTTGTCTAGCCTGTGCATAGCCTGTGTCTAGCCTGTGCCTAGCCAGTGTAAAGCCTCTGTCTAGCCTGTGTCTAGTCTGTGTCTAGCCGGTGTCTAGCCTGTGCCTAGCCTGTGCCTAGTCTGTGACTGGCCTGTGCCTAGCCTGTGACCTGTGCCTAGCCAGTGTCTAGCCAGTGCCTAGCCTGTGCCTAGCCTGTGCCTAGCCTGTGTCTAGCCTGTGTCTAGCCTGTGCCTTGCCTGTGACTGGCATGTGCATAGCCTGTGCCTAGCCAGTGTCTAGCCTGTGCCTAGCCAGTGTATAGCCTGTGCCTAGCCAGTGTCTAGCCTGTGCCCAGCCAGTGTCTAGCCTGTGTCCAGCCTGTGCCTAGCCTGTGCCTAGCTTGTGCCTAGCCTGTGCCTAGCCGGTGCTTAGCCAGTGTCTAGCCTGTGCCTTGCCTGTGCCTTGCCTGTGCCTAGCCAGTGTCTAGCCTGTGTCTAGCCTGTGCCTTGCCTGTGACTGGCATGTGCATAGCCTGTGCCTAGCCAGTGTCTAGCCTGGGTCTAGCCTGTGCCTTGCCTGAGACTGGCATGTGCATAGCATGCGCCTAGCCAGTGTCTAGCCATTGCCTAGCCTGTGCCTAGCCTGTGTCTAGCCTGTGCCTAGCCTGTGCCTAGCCTGTGTCTAGCCTGTGCCTAGCCTGTGTCTAGCCTGTGCCTAGCCAGGGTCTAGCCTGTGCCCAGCCAGTGTCTAGCCTGTGTGTAGCCTGTGCCTAGCCAGTTTTTAGCTTGTGTCTAGCCTGTGCTTAGCCAGTGTCTAGTCTGTGAAAATCCAGTGTCTAGTCTGTGAAAATCCAGTGTCTAGCCTGTGCTTAGCCAGTGTCTAGCCTGTGTCTAGCCTGTGCCTTGCCTGTGACTGGCATGTGCATAGCCTGTGCCTAGCCAGTGTCTAGCCTGTGTCTAGCCTGTGCCTAGCCTGTGCCTAGCCTGTGCTTAGCCAGTGTCTAGTCTGTGCCATTCCAGTGTCTAGCCTGTGCCTAGCCAGTGTCTAGCCTGTGTCTAGCCTGTGCCTTGCCAGTGACTGGCATGTGCATAGCCTGTGCCTAGCCAGTGTCTAGCCTTCGTCTAGCCTGTGCATAGCCTGTGTCTAGCCTGTGCCTAGCCAGTGTATAGCCTCTGTCTAGCCGGTGTCTAGCCTATGTCTAGCCTGTGCCTAGCCTGTGCCTAGCCTGTGACTGGCCTGTGCCTAGCCAGTGTCTAGCCTGTGTCTAGCCTGTGCCTTGCCTGTGACTGGCATGTGCATAGCCTGTGCCTAGCCAGTGTCTAGCCTGTGTCTAGCCTGTGACTGGCATGTGTTAGCCTGTGCCTACCCAGTGTCTAGCCTATATCTAGCCTGTGTCTAGCCTGTGCCTTGCCTGTGACTGGCATGTGCATAGCCTGTGCCTACCCAGTGTCTAGCCTATGTCTAGCCTGTGTCTTGCCTGAGACTGCCATGTGCATAGCGTGTGCCTAGCCTGTGTCTAGCCTGTGTCTAGCCTGTGTCTAGCCTGTGTCTAGCCTGTGTCTAGCCTGTGTCTAGCCTGTGTCTAGCCTGTGTCTAACCTGTGTCTAGCCAGTGTCTAGCCTGTGCCCAGCCAGTGTCTAGCCTGTGTCGAGCCTGTGCCTAGCCAGTTTCTAGCCTGTGTCTAGCCTGTGCCTTGCCTGAGACTGGCATGTGCATAGCGTGTGCCTAGCCAGTGTCTAGCATGGGTCTAGCCTGTGCCTTGCCTGAGACTGGCATGTGCATAGCATGCGCCTAGCCAGTGTCTAGCCAGTGCCTAGCCTGTGCCTAGCCTGTGTCTAGCCAGTGCCTAGCCTGTGCCTGGCCAGTGTCCAGCCTTTGTCTAGCCTGTGTCTAGCCTGTGCCTAGCCAGCGTATAGCCTGTGCCTAGCCAGTGTCTAGCCTGTGCCCAGCCAGTGTCTAGCCTGTGTGTAGCCTGTGCCTAGCCAGTTTCTAGCTTGTGTCTAGCCTGTGCTTAGCCAGTGTCTAGTCTGTGAAAATCCAGTGTCTAGCCTGTGCCTAGCCAGTGTCTAGCCTGTGTCTAGCCTGTGCCTTGCCAGTGACTGGCATGTGCATAGCCTGTGCCTAGCCAGTGTCTAGCCTGTGTCTAGCCTGTGCCTAGCCTGTGCCTAGCCTGTGCCTAGCCTGTGCTTAGCCAGTGTCTAGTCTGTCCCAATCCAGTGTCTAGCCTGGCCTAGCCAGTGTCTAGCCTGTGTCTAGCCTGTGCCTTGCCAGTGACTGGCATGTGCATAGCCTGTGCCTAGCCAGTGTCTAGCCTTTGTCTAGCCTGTGCATAGCCTGTGTCTAGCCTGTGCCTAGCCAGTGTATAGCCTCTGTCTAGCCGGTGTCTAGCCTGTGTCTAGCTTGTGCCTAGCCTGTGCCTAGCCTGTGACTGGCCTGTGCCTAGCCAGTGTCTAGCCTGTGTCTAGCCTGTGCCTTGCCTGTGACTGGCATGTGCATAGCCTGTGCCTAGCCAGTGTCCTAGCCTGTGTCTAGCCTGTGCCTTGCCTGAGACAGGCATGTGCATAGCGTGTACCTAGCCAGTGTCTAGCCAGTGCCTAGCCTGTGCCTAGCCTGTGCCTAGCCAGTGTCTAGCTTTTGTCTAGCCTGTGCATAGCCTGTGTTTAGCCTGTGCCTAGCCAGTGTAAAGCCTCTGTCTAGCCTGTGTCTAGTCTGTGTCTAGCCGGTGTCTAGCCGGTGTCTAGCCTGTGCCTAGCCTGTGCTTAGCCAGTGTCTAGTCTGTGCCAATCCAGTGCCTAGCCTGTGCCTAGCCAGTGTCTAGTCTGTGCCAATCCAGTGTCTAGCCTGTGCCTTGCCTGTGACTGGCATGTGCATAGCCTGTGCCTAGCCAGTGTCTAGCCTGTGTCTAGCCTGTGCCTAGCCTGTGCCTGGCCAGTGTCCAGCCTTTGTCTAGCCTGTGCCTAGCCAGCGTATAGCCTGTGCCTAGCCAGTGTCTAGCCTGTGCCCAGCCAGTGTCTAGCCTGTGTGTAGCCTGTGCCTAGCCAGTTTCTAGCTTGTGTCTAGCCTGTGCTTAGCCAGTGTCTAGTCTGTGCCAATCTAGTGTCTAGCCTGTGCCTAGCCAGTGTCTAGCCTGTGTCTAGCCTGTGCCTTGCTAGTGTCTGGCATGTGCATAGCCTGTGCCTAGCCAGTGTCTAGCCTTTGTCTAGCCTGTGCATAGCCTGTGTCTAGCCTGTGCCTAGCCAGTGTATAGCCTCTGTCTAGCCGGTGTCTAGCCTGTGTCTAGCCTGTGCCTAGCCTGTGCCTAGCCTGTGACTGGCCTGTGCCTAGCCAGTGTCTAGCCTGTGTCTAGCCTGTGTCTAGCCTGTGCCTTGCCTGTGACTGGCATGTGCATAGCCTGTGCCTAGCCAGTGTCTAGCCTGTGTCTAGCCTGTGCCTTGCCTGAGACAGGCATGTGCATAGCGTGTGCCTAGCCAGTGTCTAGCCAGTGCCTAGCCTGTGCCTAGCCAGTGTCTAGCCTTTGTCTAGCCAGTGCATAGCCTGTGTCTAGCCTGTGCCTAGCCAGTGTAAAGCCTCTGTCTAGCCTGTGTCTAGTCTGTGTCTAGCCGGTGTCTAGCCTGTGCCTAGCCTGTGCCTAGTCTGTGACTGGCCTGTGCCTAGCCTGTGACTGACCTGTGCCTAGCCAGTGTCTAGCCCGTGTCTAGCCTATGCCTAGCCTGTGCCTAGCCTGTGCCTAGCCTGTGTCTAGCCTGTGTCTAGCCTGTGCCTTGCCTGTGACTGGCATGTGCATAGCCTGTGCCTAGCCAGTGTCTAGCCTGTGCCTAGCCAGTGTATAGCCTGTGCCTAGCCAGTGTCTAGCCTGTGCCCAGCCAGTGTCTAGCCTGTGTCTAGCCTGTGCCTAGCCTGTGCCTAGCTTGTGCCTAGCCTGTGCCTAGCCTGTGCTTAGCCAGTGTCTAGCCTGTGCCTTGCCTGTGCCTTGCCTGTGCCTTGCCTGTGCCTAGCCAGTGTCTAGCCTGTGTCTAGCCTGTGCCTTGCCTGTGACTGGCATGTGCATAGCCTGTGCCTAGCCAGTGTCTAGCCTGGGTCTAGCCTGTGCCTTGCCTGAGACTGGCATGTGCATAGCATGCGCCTAGCCAGTGTCTAGCCATTGCCTAGCCTGTGCCTAGCCTGTGTCTAGCCAGTGCCTAGCCTGTGCCTGGCCAGTGTCCAGCCTTTGTCTAGCCTGTGTCTAGCCTGTGCCTAGCCAGCGTATAGCCTGTGCCTAGCCAGGGTCTAGCCTGTGCCCAGCCAGTGTCTAGCCTGTGTGTAGCCTGTGCCTAGCCAGTTTTTAGCTTGTGTCTAGCCTGTGCTTAGCCAGTGTCTAGTCTGTGAAAATCCAGTGTCTAGCCTGTGCCTAGCCAGTGTCTAGCCTGTGTCTAGCCTGTGCCTTGCCTGAGACTGGCATGTGCATAGCGTGTGCCTAGCCAGTGTCTAGCCTGTGTCTAGCCTGTGCCTAGCCTGTGCCTAGCCTGTGCTTAGCCAGTGTCTAGTCTGTGCCAATCCAGTGTCTAGCCTGTGCCTAGCCAGTGTCTAGCCTGTGTCTAGCCTGTGCCTTGCCAGTGACTGGCATGTGCATAGCCTGTGCCTAGCCAGTTTCTAGCCTTCGTCTAGCCTGTGTCTAGCCTGTGCCTAGCCAGTGTATAGCCTCTGTCTAGCCGGTGTATAGCCTGTGTCTAGCCTGTGCCTAGCCTGTGCCTAGCCTGTGACTGGCCTGTGCCTAGCCAGTGTCTAGCCTCTGTCTAGCCTGTGCCTTGCCTGTGACTGGCATGTGCATAGCCTGTGCCTAGCCAGTGTCTAGCCTGTGTCTAGCCTGTGCCTTGCCTGAGACAGGCATGTGCATAGCGTGTGCCTAGCCAGTGTCTAGCCAGTGCCTAGCCTGTGCCTAGCCTGTGCCTAGCCAGTGTCTAGCTTTTGTCTAGCCTGTGCATAGCCTGTGTTTAGCCTGTGCCTAGCCAGTGTAAAGCCTCTGTCTAGCTTGTGTCTAGTCTGTGTCTAGCCAGTGTCTAGCCTGTGTGTAGCCTGTGCCTAGCCAGTTTTTAGCTTGTGTCTAGCCTGTGCTTAGCCAGTGTCTAGTCTGTGAAAATCCAGTGTCTAGCCTGTGCCTAGCCAGTGTCTAGCCTGTGTCTAGCCTGTGCCTTGCCAGTGACTGGCATGTGCATAGCCTGTGCCTAGCAAGTGTCTAGCCTGTGTCTAGCCTGTGCCTAGCCTGTGCCTAGCCTGTGCTTAGCCAGTGTCTAGTCTGTGCCAATCCAGTGTCTAGCCTGTGCCTAGCCAGTGTCTAGCCTGTGTCTAGCCTGTGCCTTGCCAGTGTCTAGCCTGTGTCTAGCCTGTGCCTTGCCAGTGACTGGCATGTGCATAGCCTGTGCCTAGCCAGTTTCTAGCCTTCGTCTAGCCTGTGCATAGCCTGTGTCTAGCCTGTGCCTAGCCAGTGTATAGCCTCTGTCTAGCCGGTGTCTAGCCTGTGTCTAGCCTGTGCCTAGCCTGTGCCTAGCCTGTGACTGGCCTGTGCCTAGCCAGTGTCTAGCCTGTGTCTAGCCTGTGCCTTGCCTGAGACTGGTATGTGCATAGCCTGTGCCTAGCCAGTGTCTAGCCTGTGTCTAGCCTGTGCCTTGCCTGAGACTGGCATGTGCATAGCGTGTGCCTAGCCTGTGTCTAGCCTGTGTCTAGCCTGTGTCTAGCCTGTGTCTAGCCTGTGTCTAGCCTGTGTCTAGCCTGTGTCTAGCCTGTGTCTAGCCTGTGTCTAGCCTGTGTCTAGCCTGTGTCTAGCCTGTGTCTAGCCAGTGTCTAGCCTGTGCCCAGCCAGTGTCTAGCCTGTGTCTAGCCTGTGTCTAGCCTGTGCCTAGCCAGTGCATAGCCTGTGCCTAGCCAGTGCATAGCCTGTGCCTAGCCGGTTTCTAGCCTTCGTCTAGCCTGTGCATAGCCTGTGTCTAGCCTGTGCCTACCCAGTGTATAGCCTCTGTCTAGCCGGTGTCTAGCCTGTGTCTAGCCTGTGCCTTGCCTGTGACTGGCATGTGCATAGCCTGTGCCTAGCCAGTGTCTAGCCTGTGTCTAGCCTGTGCCTTGCCTGAGACAGGCATGTGCATAGCGTGTGCCTAGCCAGTGTCTAGCCAGTGCCTAGCCTGTGCCTAGCCTGTGCCTAGCCAGTGTCTAGCTTTTGTCTAGCCTGTGCATAGCCTGTGTTTAGCCTGTGCCTAGCCAGTGTAAAGCCTCTGTCTAGCCTGTGTCTAGTCTGTGTCTAGCCGGTGTCTAGCCGGTGTCTAGCCTGTGCCTAGCCTGTGCTTAGCCAGTGTCTAGCCTGTGCCAATCCAGTGTCTAGCCTGTGCCTAGCCAGTGTCTAGCCTGTGTCTAGCCTGTGCCTTGCCAGTGACTGACATGTGCATAGCCTGTGCCTAGCCAGTGTCTAGCGTTTGTCTAGCCTGTGCCTAGCCAGTGCCTAGCCTGTGCCTGGCCAGTGTCCAGCCTTTGTCTAGCCTGTGTCTAGCCTTTGCCTAGCCAGCGTATAGCCTGTGCCTAGCCAGTGTCTAGCCTGTGCCCAGCCAGTGTCTAGCCTGTGTGTAACCTGTGCCTAGCCAGTTTCTAGCTTGTGTCTAGCCTGTGCTTAGCCAGTGTCTAGTCTGTGCCAATCTAGTGTCTAGCCTGTGCCTAGCCAGTGTCTAGCCTGTGTCTAGCCTGTGCCTTGCCAGTGTCTGGCATGTGCATAGCCTGTGCCTAGCCAGTGTCTAGCCTTTGTCTAGCCTGTGCCTAGCCTGTGTCTAGCCTGTGCCTAGCCAGTGTATAGCCTCTGTCTAGCCGGTGTCTAGCCTGTGTCTAGCCTGTGCCTAGCCTGTGCCTAGCCAGTGTCTAGCCTGTGTCTAGCCTGTGTCTAGCCTGTGCCTTGCCTGTGACTGGCATGTGCATAGCCTGTGCCTAGCCTGTGTCTAGCCTGTGTCTAGCCTGTGCCTTGCCTGAGACAGGCATGTGCATAGCGTGTGCCTAGCCAGTGTCTAGCCAGTGCCTAGCCTGTGCCTAGCCAGTGTCTAGCCTTTGTCTAGCCTGTGCATAGCCTGTGTCTAGCCTGTGCCTAGCCAGTGTAAAGCCTCTGTCTAGCCTGTGTCTAGTCTGTGTCTAGCCGGTGTCTAGCCTGTGCCTAGCCTGTGCCTAGTCTGTGACTGTCCTGTGCCTAGCCTGTGACTGACCTGTGCCTAGCCAGTGTCTAGCCAGTGCCCAGCCTGTGCCTAGCCTGTGCCTAGCCTGTGTGTAGCCTGTGTCTAGCCTGTGCCTTGCCTGTGACTGGCATGTGCATAGCCTGTGCCTTGGCAGTTTCTAGCCTGTGTCAAGCCTGTGCCTAGCCTGTGTCTAGCCTGTGTCTAGCCTGTGCCTTGCCTGTGAATGGCATGTGTCTAGCCAGTGCCTAGCCTGTACCTAGCCAGTGTCTAGCCTTTGTTTAGCCTGTGACTAGCCTGTGTCTAGCCTGTGCCTTGCCTGTGACTGGCATGTGCACAGCATGTGCCTAGCCAGTGTCTAGCCTGTGCCTAGCCTGTGTCTAGTCTGTGTCTAGCCGGTGTCTAGCCGGTGTCTAGCCTGTGCCTAGCCTGTGCTTAGCCAGTGTCTAGTCTGTGCCAATCCAGTGTCTAGCCTGTGCCTAGCCAGTGTCTAGCCTGTGTCTAGCCTGTGCCTTGCCAGTGACTGACATGTGCATAGCCTGTGCCTAGCCAGTGTCTAGCCTTTGTCTAGCCTGTGCATAGCCAGTGCCTAGCCTGTGCCTGGCCAGTGTCCAGCCTTTGTCTAGCCTGTGTCTAGCCTGTGCCTAGCCAGCGTATAGCCTGTGCCTAGCCAGTGTCTAGCCTGTGCCCAGCCAGTGTCTAGCCTGTGTGTAACCTGTGCCTAGCCAGTTTCTAGCTTGTGTCTAGCCTGTGCTTAGCCAGTGTCTAGTCTGTGCCAATCTAGTGTCTAGCCTGTGCCTAGCCAGTGTCTAGCCTGTGTCTAGCCTGTGCCTTGCCAGTGTCTGGCATGTGCATAGCCTGTGCCTAGCCAGTGTCTAGCCTTTGTCTAGCCTGTGCATAGCCTGTGTCTAGCCTGTGCCTAGCCAGTGTATAGCCTCTGTCTAGCCGGTGTCTAGCCTGTGTCTAGCCTGTGCCTAGCCTGTGCCTAGCCAGTGTCTAGCCTGTGTCTAGCCTGTGTCTAGCCTGTGCCTTGCCTGTGACTGGCATGTGCATAGCCTGTGCCTAGCCTGTGTCTAGCCTGTGTCTAGCCTGTGCCTTGCCTGAGACAGGCATGTGCATAGCGTGTGCCTAGCCAGTGTCTAGCCAGTGCCTAGCCTGTGCCTAGCCAGTGTCTAGCCTGTGCCTAGCCTGTGCATAGCCTGTGTCTAGCCTGTGCCTAGCCAGTGTAAAGCCTCTGTCTAGCCTGTGTCTAGTCTGTGTCTAGCCGGTGTCTAGCCTGTGCCTAGCCTGTGCCTAGTCTGTGACTGTCCTGTGCCTAGCCTGTGACTGACCTGTGCCTAGCCAGTGTCTAGCCAGTGCCCAGCCTGTGCCTAGCCTGTGCCTAGCCTGTGTGTAGCCTGTGTCTAGCCTGTGCCTTGCCTGTGACTGGCATGTGCATAGCCTGTGCCTAGGCAGTTTCTAGCCTGTGTCAAGCCTGTGCCTAGCCTGTGTCTAGCCTGTGTCTAGCCTGTGCCTTGCCTGTGAATGGCATGTGTCTAGCCAGTGCCTAGCCTGTACCTAGCCAGTGTCTAGCCTTTGTTTAGCCTGTGACTAGCCTGTGTCTAGCCTGTGCCTTGCCTGTGACTGGCATGTGCACAGCATGTGCCTAGCCAGTGTCTAGCCAGTGCCTAGCTTGTGCCTGGCCAGTGTCCAGCCTTTGTCTAGCCTGTGTCTGGCCTGTGCCTAGCCAGCGTATAGCCTGTGCCTAGCCAGTGTCTAGCCTGTGCCCAGCCAGTGTCTTGCCTGTGTCTAGCCTGTGCCTAACCAGTTTCTAGCTTGTGTCTAGCCTGTGCTTAGCCAGTGTCTAGCCTGTGTCTAGCCTGTGCCTTGCCTGTGACTGGCATGTGCATAGCCAGTGCCTACCCAGTGTCTAGCCTGTGTCTAGCCTGTGCCTTGCCTGAGACTGGCATGTGCATAGCCTGTGTCTAGCCTGTGCCTAGCCTGTGCCTAGCCTGTGGCTAGCCTGTGTCTAGCCTGTGCCTAGCCTGTGCCTAGCCTGTGCCTATCCTTTGCCTAGCCTGTGTCTAGCCTGTGCCTTGCCTGAGACTGGCATGTGCATAGCCTGTGCCTAGCCAGTGTTTAGCCTGTGTCTAGCCTGTGCCTTGCCTGAGACTGGCATGTGCATAGCGTGTGCCTAGCCAGTGTCTAGCCTGTGCCTTGCCTGTGACTGGCATGTGCATAGCCTGTGCCTAGCCTGTGTCTAGCCTGTGTCTAGCCTGTGCCTTGCCTGAGACAGGCATGTGCATAGCGTGTGCCTAGCCAGTGTCTAGCCTGTGCCTAGCCTGTGCCTAGCCAGTGTCTAGCCCTTGTCTAGCCTGTGCCTAGCCAGTGTCTAGCCTGTGTCTAGCCTGTGCCTTGCCAGTGACTGGCATGTGTCTAGCCTGTGTCTAGCCTGTGTCTAGCCTGTGTCTAGCCTGTGTCTAGCCTGTGTCTAACCTGTGTCTAGCCAGTGTCTAGCCTGTGCCCAGCCAGTGTCTAGCCTGTGTCTAGCCTGTGCCTAGCCAGTTTCTAGCCTGTGTCTAGCCTGTGCCTTGCCTGAGACTGGCATGTGCATAGCGTGTGCCTAGCCAGTGTCTAGCCTGGGTCTAGCCTGTGCCTTGCCTGAGACTGGCATGTGCATAGCATGCGCCTAGCCAGTGTCTAGCCATTGCCTAGCCTGTGCCTAGCCTGTGTCTAGACAGTGCCTAGCCTGTGCCTGGCCAGTGTCCAGCCTTTGTCTAGCCTGTGTCTAGCCTGTGCCTAGCCAGCGTATAGCCTGTGCCTAGCCAGGGTCTAGCCTGTGCCCAGCCAGTGTCTAGCCTGTGTGTAGCATGTGCCTAGCCAGTTTTTAGCTTGTGTCTAGCCTGTGCTTAGCCAGTGTCTAGTCTGTGAAAATCCAGTGTCTAGCCTGTGCCTAGCCTGTGTCTAGCCTGTGTCTAGCCTGTGCCATGCCAGTGACCGGCATGTGCATAGCCTGTGCCTAGCAAGTGTCTAGCCTGTGTCTAGCCTGTGCCTAGCCTGTGCCTAGCCTGTGCTTAGCCAGTGTCTAGTCTGTGCCAATCCAGTGTCTAGCCTGTGCCTAGCCAGTGCCTAGCCAGTGTCTAGCCTGTGTCTAGCCTGTGCCTTGCCAGTGACTGGCATGTGCATAGCCTGTGCCTAGCCAGTTTCTAGCCTTCGTCTAGCCTGTGCATAGCCTGTGTCTAGCCTGTGCCTAGCCAGTGTATAGCCTCTGTCTAGCCGGTGTCTAGCCTGTGTCTAGCATGTGCCTAGCCTGTGCCTAGCCTGTGACTGGCCTGTGCCTAGCCAGTGTCTAGCCTGTGTCTAGCCTGTGCCTTGCCTGTGACTGGCATGTGCATAGCCTGTGCCTAGCCAGTGTCTAGCCTGTGTCTAGCCTGTGCCTTGCCTGAGACAGGCATGTGCATAGCGTGTGCCTAGCCAGTGTCTAGCCAGTGCCTAGCCTGTGCCTAGCCTGTGCCTAGTCAGTGTCTAGCTTTTGTCTAGCCTGTGCATAGCCTGTGTTTAGCCTCTGCCTAGCCAGTGTAAAGCCTCTGTCTAGCCTGTGTCTAGTCTGTGTCTAGCCGGTGTCTAGCCGGTGTCTAGCCTGTGCCTAGCCTGTGCTTAGCCAGTGTCTAGTCTGTGCCAATCCAGTGTCTAGCCTGTGCCTAGCCAGTGTCTAGCCTGTGTCTAGCCTGTGCCTTGCCAGTGACTGACATGTGCATAGCCTGTGCCTAGCCAGTGTCTAGCCTTTGTCTAGCCTGTGCATAGCCAGTGCCTAGCCTGTGCCTGGCCAGTGTCCAGCCTTTGTCTAGCCTGTGTCTAGCCTGTGCCTAGCCAGCGTATAGCCTGTGCCTAGCCAGTGTCTAGCCTGTGCCCAGCCAGTGTCTAGCCTGTGTGTAACCTGTGCCTAGCCAGTTTCTAGCTTGTGTCTAGCCTGTGCTTAGCCAGTGTCTAGTCTGTGCCAATCTAGTGTCTAGCCTGTGCCTAGCCAGTGTCTAGCCTGTGTCTAGCCTGTGCCTTGCCAGTGTCTGGCATGTGCATAGCCTGTGCCTAGCCAGTGTCTAGCCTTTGTCTAGCCTGTGTCTAGCCTGTGCCTAGCCAGTGTATAGCCTGTGCCTAGCCAGTGTATAGCCTCTGTCTAGCCGGTGTCTAGCCTGTGTCTAGCCTGTGCCTAGCCTGTGTCTAGCCTGTGCCTAGCCTGTGCCTAGCCAGTGTCTAGCCTGTGTCTAGCCTGTGTCTAGCCTGTGCCTTGCCTGTGACTGGCATGTGCATAGCCTGTGCCTAGCCTGTGTCTAGCCTGTGTCTAGTCTGTGCATTGCCTGAGACAGGCATGTGCATAGCGTGTGCCTAGCCAGTGTCTAGCCAGTGCCTAGCCTGTGCCTAGCCAGTGTCTAGCCCTTGTCTAGCCTGTGCATAGCCTGTGTCTAGCCTGTGCCTAGCCAGTGTATAGCCTCTGTCTAGCCTGTGTCTAGTCTGTGTCTAGCCGGTGTCCAGCCGGTGTCTAGCCTGTGCCTAGCCTGTGCCTAGCTTGTGCCTTGCCTGTGCCTAGCCTGTGCCTAGCCTGTGCCTAGCCTGTGCCTAGCCTGTGCCTAGCCTGTGCCTAGCCTGTGCCTAGCCTGTGGCTAGCCTGTGCCTAGCCTGTGCCTAGCCTATGTCCTAGCCTGTGTCTAGCCTGTGTCTCAGCCTGTGTCTAGCCTGTGCCTAGCCTGTGCCTAGCCTGTGTCTAGCCTGTGCCTAGCCTGTGCCTAGCCTGTGCCTAGCCTGTGCCTAGCCTGTGCCTAGCCTGTGCCTAGCCTGTGTCTAGCCTGTGCCTTGCCTGAGACTGGCATGTGCATAGCCTGTGCCTAGCCAGTGTTTAGCCTGTGTCTAGCCTGTGCCTTGCCTGAGACTGGCATGTGCATAGCGTGTGCCTAAGCAGTGTCTAGCCTGTGCCTTGCCTGTGACTGGCATGTGCATAGCCTGTGCCTAGCCAGTGTCTAGCCTGTGTCTAGCCTGTGCCTTTCCTGAGACTGGCATGTGCATAGCGTTTGCCTAGCCTGTGCCTGGCCTGTGTCTAGCCTGTGTCAAGCCTGTGTCTAGCCTGTGCCTTGGCTGAGACTGGCATGTTCATAGCGTGTGCCTAGCCAGTGTCTAGCCAGTGCCTAGCCTGTGCCTAGCCTGTGCCTAGCCTGTGCCTAGCCTGTGCCTAGCCTGTGCCTAGCCTGTGCCTAGCCTGTGTCTAGCCTGTGTATAGCCTGTGTCTAGCCTGTGCTTAGCCAGTGTCTAGTCTGTGCCAATCCAGTGTCTAGCCTGTGCCTAGCCAGTTTCTAGCCTGTGTCTAGCCTGTGCCTTGCCAGTGACTGGCATGTGCATAGCGTGTGCCTAGCCAGTGCCTAGCCAGTGTCTAGCCAGTGTCTAGCCTGTGCCTAGCCAGTGTCCAGCCTTTGTCTAGCCTGTGTCTAGCCTGTGCATAGCCAGTGTCTAGCCTGTGCCCAGCCAGTGTCTAGCCTGTGTCTAGCCTGTGCCTAGCCTGTGCCTAGCCAGTGTCTAGCCAGTGCCTAGCTTGTGCCTAGCCAGTGTCTAGCCTTTGTCTAGCCTGTGCATAGCCAGATTCTAGCCTGTGCCTAGCCCGTGTATAGCCTCTGTCTAGCCTGTGTCAAGCCTGTGTCTAGCCTGTGTCAAGCCTGTGTCTAGCCTGTGTCTAGCATGTGCCCAGCCAGTTTCTAGCTTGTGTCTAGCCTGTGCTTAGCCAGTGTCTAGTCTGTGAAAATCCAGTGTCTAGCCTGTGCCTAGCCAGTGTCTAGCCTGTGTCTAGCCTGTGCCTTGCCAGTGACTGGCATGTGCATAGCCTGTGCCTAGCCAGTGTCTAGCCTGTGTCTAGCCTGTGCCTAGCCTGTGCCTAGCCTGTGCTTAGCCAGTGTCTAGTCTGTGCCAATCCAGTGTCTAGCCTGTGCCTAGCCAGTGTCTAGCCTGTGTCTAGCCTGTGCCTTGCCAGTGACTGGCATGTGCATAGCCAGTGTCTAGCCTTTGTCTAGCCTGTGCCTAGCCAGTGTCTAGCCTGTGTCTAGCCTGTGCCTTGCCTGTGACTGGCATGTGCATAGCCTGTGCCTAGCCAGTGTCTAGCCTGTGTCTAGCCTGTGCCTTGCCTGAGACAGGCATGTGCATAGCGTGTGCCTAGCCAGTGTCTAGCCTGTGCCTAGCCTGTGCCTAGCCAGTGTCTAGCTTTTGTCTAGCCTGTGCATAGCCTGTGTTTAGCCTGTGCCTAGCCAGTGTAAAGCCTCTGTCTAGCCTGTGTCTAGTCTGTGTCTAGCCGGTGTCTAGCCGGTGTCTAGCCTGTGTCTAGCCTGTGCTTAGCCAGTGTCTAGTCTGTGCCAATCCAGTGTCTAGCCTGTGCCTAGCCAGTGTCTAGCCTGTGCCTAGCCAGTGTCTAACCTGTGTCTAGCCTGTGCCTTGCCAGTGACTGACATGTGCATAGCCTGTGCCTAGCCAGTGTCTAGCCTTTGTCTAGCCTGTGCATAGCCAGTGCCTAGCCTGTGCCTGGCCAGTGTCCAGCCTTTGTCTAGCCTGTGTCTAGCCTGTGCCTAGCCAGCGTATAGCCTGTGCCTAGCCAGTGTCTAGCCTGTGCCCAGCCAGTGTCTAGCCTGTGTGTAGCCTGTGCCTAGCCAGTTTCTAGCTTGTGTCTAGCCTGTGCTTAGCCAGTGTCTAGTCTGTGCCAATCTAGTGTCTAGCCTGTGCCTAGCCAGTGTCTAGTCTGTGTCTAGCCTGTGCCTTGCCAGTGTCTTGCATGTGCATAGCCTGTGCCTAGCCAGTGTCTAGCCTTTGTCTAGCCTGTGCATAGCCTGTGTCTAGCCTGTGCCCAGCCAGTGTATAGCCTCTGTCTAGCCGGTGTCTAGCCAGTGTCTAGCCTGTGCCTAGCCTGTGCCTAGCCTGTGACTGGCCTGTGCCTAGCCAGTGTTTAGCCTGTGTCTAGCCTGTGTCTAGCCTGTGCCTTCCCTGTGACAGGCATGTGCATAGCCTGTGCCTAGCCATTGTCTAGCCTTTGTCTAGCCTGTGACTAGCCTGTGTCTAGCCTGTGCCTTGCCTGTGACTGGCATGTGCACAGCGTGTGCCTAGCCAGTGTCTAGCCAGTGCCTAGCTTGTGCCTAGCCAGTGTCCAGCCTTTGTCTAGCCTGTGACTAGCCTGTGTCTAGCCTGTGCCTTGCCTGTGACTGGCATGTGCACAGCGTGTGCCTAGCCAGTGTCTAGCCAGTGCCTAGCTTGTGCCTAGCCAGTGTCCAGCCTTTGTCTAGCCTGTGTCTGGCCTGTGCCTAGCCAGCGTATAGCCTGTGCCTAGCCAGTGTCTAGCCTGTGCCCAGCCAGTGTCTTGCCTGTGTCTAGCGTGTGCCTAGCCAGTTTCTAGCTTGTGTCTAGCCTGTGCTTAGCCAGTGTATAGCCTGTGTCTAGCCTGTGCCTTGCCTGTGACTGGCATGTGCATAGCCTGTGCCTACCCAGTGTCTAGCCTGTGTCTAGCCTGTGCCTTGCCTGAGACTGGCATGTGCATAGCCTGTGTCTAGCCTGTGCCTAGCCTGTGCCTAGCCTGTGCCTTGCCTGAGACAGGCATGTGCATAGCGTGTGCCTAGCCAGTGTCTAGCCAGTGCCTAGCCTGTGCCTAGCCAGTGTCTAGCCAGTGCCTAGCCTGTGCCTAGCCAGTGTCTAGCCTCTGTCTAGCCTGTGTCTAGTCTGTGTCTAGCCGGTGTCCAGCCGGTGTCTAGCCTGTGCCTAGCCTGTGCCTAGCCTGGGACTGGCCTGTGCCTAGACTGTGCCTAGCTTGTGCCTTGCCTGTGCCTAGCCTGTGCCTAGCCTGTGCCTAGCCTGTGCCTAGCCTGTGGCTAGCCTGTGCCTAGCCTATACCTAGCCTGTGTCTAGCCTGTGTCTAGCCTGTGTCTAGCCTGTGTCTAGCCTGTGTCTAGCCTGTGTCTAGCCTGTGTCTAGCCTGTGTCTAGCCTGTGTCTAGCCTGGGCCTAGCCTGTGCCTAGCCTGTGCCTAGCCTGTGCCTAGCCTGTGCCTAGCCTGTGCCTAGCCTGTGCCTAGCCTGTGCCTAGCCTGTGCCTAGCCTGTGTCTAGCCTGTGCCTTGCCAGCGTATAGACTGTGCATAGCCAGTGTCTAGCCTTTGTCTAGCCTGTGCATAGCCAGATTCTAGCCTGTGCCTAGCCCGTGTATAGCCTCTGTCTAGCCTGTGTCAAGCCTGTGTCTAGCCTGTGTCAAGCCTGTGTCTAGCCTGTGTCTAGCATGTGTCTAGCCTGTGTCTAGCCTGTGTCTAGCCTGTGTCTAGCCTGTGTTTAGCCCGTGCCTTGTCTGAGACAGGCATGTGCATAGAGTGTGCCTAGCCAGAGTCTAGCCAGTGCCTAGCCTGTGCCTAGCCTGTGTCTAGCCTTTGTCTAGCCTGTGCATTGCCTGTGTCTAGCATGTGCCTAGCCAGTGTCTAGCATGTGCCTAGCCAGTGTCTAGCCTGTGCCTAGCCAGTGTATAGCCTGTGCCTAGCCAGTGTCTAGCCTGTGCCCAGCCAGTGTCTAGCCTGTGTCTAGCCTGTGCCTAGCCTGTGCCTAGCCTGTGCTTAGCTAGTGTCTAGCCTGTGCCTTGCCTGTGCCTTGCCTGTGACTAGCCAGTGTCTAGCCTGTGTCTAGCCTGTGCCTTGCCTGTGACTGGCATGTGCATAGCCTGTGCCTACCCAGTGTCTAGCCTATGTCTAGCCTGTGCCTTGCCTGAGACTGGCATGTGCATAGCCTGTGCCTAGCCAGTGTCTAGCCTGTGTCTACCCTGTGCCTTGCCTGAGACTGGCATGTGCATAGCGTGTGCCTAGCCTGTGTCTAGCCTGTGTCTAGCCTGTGTCTAGCCTGTGTCTAGCCTGTGTCTAGCCTGTGTCTAGCCTGTGTCTAGCCTGTGTCTAGCCTGTGTCTAACCTGTGTCTAGCCAGTGTCTAGCCTGTGCCCAGCCAGTGTCTAGCCTGTGTCTAGCCTGTGCCTAGCCAGGTTCTAGCCTGTGTCTAGCCTGTGCCTTGCCTGAGACTGGCATGTGCATAGCGTGTGCCTAGCCAGTGTCTAGCCTGGGTCTAGCCTGCGCCTAGCCAGTGTCTAGCCAGTGCCTAGCCTGTGCCTAGCTTGTGTCTAGCCAGTGCCTAGCCTGTGCCTAGCTTTTGTCTAGCCAGTGCCTAGCCTGTGCCTGGCCAGTGTCCAGCCTTTGTCTAGCCTGTGTCTAGCCTGTGCCTAGCCAGCGTATAGCCTGTGCCTAGCCAGCGTATAGCCTGTGCCTAGCCAGTGTCTAGCCTGTGCCCAGCCAGTGTCTAGCCTGTGTGTAGCCTGTGCCTAGCCAGTTTCTAGCTTGTGTCTAGCCTGTGCTTAGCCAGTGTCTAGTCTGTGAAAATCCAGTGTCTAGCCTGTGCCTAGCCAGTGTCTAGCCTGTGTCTAGCCTGTGCCTTGCCAGTGACTGGCATGTGCATAGCCTGTGCCTAGCCAGTGTCTAGCCTGTGTCTAGCCTGTGCCTAGCCTGTGTCTAGCCTGTGCTTAGCCAGTGTCTAGTCTGTGCCAATCCAGTGTCTAGCCTGTGCCTAGCCAGTTTCTAGCCTGTGTCTAGCCTGTGCCTTGCCAGTGACTGGCATGTGCATAGCCTGTGCCTAGCCAGTGTCCAGCCTTTGTCTAGCCTGTGCATAGCCTGTGTCTAGCCTGTGCCTAGCCAGTGTATAGCCTCTGTCTAGCCGGTGTCTAGCCTTTGTCTAGCCTGTGCCTAGCCTGTGCCTAGCCTGTGACTGGCCTGTGCCTAGCCAGTGTCTAGCCTGTGTCTAGCCTGTGACTTGCCTGTGACTGGCATGTGCATAGCCTGTGCCTAGCCAGTGTCTAGCCTGTGTCTAGCCTGTGCCTTGCCTGAGACAGGCATGTGCATAGCGTGTGCCTAGCCAGTGTCTAGCCAGTGCCTAGCCTGTGCCTAGCCTGTGCCTAGCCAGTGTCTAGCTTTTGTCTAGCCTGTGCATAGCCTGTGCCTAGCCAGTGTAAAGCCTCTGTCTAGCCTGTGCCTAGCCTGTGCTTAGCCAGTGTCTAGTCTGTGCCAATCTAGCCTCTGTCTAGCCTGTGTCTAGTCTGTGTCTAGCCGGTGTCTAGCCTGTGTCTAGCCTGTGCCTTGCCGGTGACTGACATGTGCATAGCCTGTGCCTAGCCAGTGTCTAGCCTTTGTCTAGCCTGTGCATAGCTAGTGCCTAGCCTGTGCCTGGCCAGTGTCCAGGCTCTGTCTAGCCTTTGTCTAGCCTGTGTCTAGCCTGTGCCTAGCCAGCGTATAGCCTGTGCCTAGCCAGTGTCTAGCCTGTGCCCAGCCAGTGTCTAGCCTGTGTGTAGCCTGTGCCTAGCCAGTATCTAGCTTGGGTCTTGCCTGTGCTTAGCCAGTGTTTAGTCTGTGCCAATCTAGTGTCTAGCCTGTGCCTAGCTAGTGTCTAGCCTGTGTCTAGCCTGTGCCTTGCCAGTGTCTGGCATGTGCATAGCCTGTACCTAGCCAGTGTCTAGCCTTTGTCTAGCCTGTGCATAGCCTGTGTCTAGCCTGTGCCTAGCCAGTGTATAGCCTCTGTCTAGCCGGTGTCTAGCCTGTGTCTAGCCTGTGCCTAGCCTGTGCCTAGCCTGTGACTGGCCTGTGCCTAGCCAGTGTCTAGCCTGTGTCTAGCCTGTGCCTTGCCTGTGACTGGCATGTGCATAGCCTGTGCCTAGCCAGTGTCTAGCCTGTGTCTAGCCTGTGCCTTGCCTGAGACAGGCATGTGCATAGCGTGTGCCTAGCCAGTGTCTAGCCAGTGCCTAGCCTGTGCCTAGCCGGTGTCTAGCCTTTGTCTAGCCTGTGCATAGCCTGTGTCTAGCCTGTGCCTAGCCAGTGTAAAGCCTCTGTCTAGCCTGTCTCTAGTCTGTGTCTAGCCGGTGTCTAGCCGGTGTCTAGCCTGTGCCTAGCCTGTGCCTAGCCTGTGACTGGCCTGTGACTGGCCTGTGCCTAGCCTGTGACTGACCTGTGCCTAGCCAGTGTCTAGCCAGTGCCTAGCCTGTGCCTAGCCTGTGCCTAGCCTGTGTCTAGCCTGTGTCTAGCCTGTGCCTTGCCTGTGAATGGCATGTGTCTAGCCAGTGCCTAGCCTGTACCTAGCCAGTGTCTAGCCTGTGTCTAGCCTCTGCCTTGCCTGTGACTGGCATGTGCAGAGCTTGTGCCTAGCCAGTGTCTAGCCAGTGCCTAGCTTGTGCCTGGCCAGTGTCCAGCCTTTGTCTAGCCTGTGTCTGGCCTGTGCCTAGCCAGCGTATATCCTGTGCCTAGCCAGTGTCTAGCCTGTGCCCAGCCAGTGTCTTGCCTGTGTCTAGCCTGTGCCTAGCCAGTTTCTAGCTTGTGTCTAGCCTGCGCTTAGCCAGTGTCTAGCCTGTGTCTAGCCTGTGCCTTGCCTGTGACTGGCATGTGCATAGCCTGTGCCTACCCAGTGTCTAGCCTGTGTCTAGCCTGTGCCTTGCCTGAGTCTGGCATGTGCATAGCCTGTGTCTAGCCTGTGCCTAGCCTGTGCCTAGCCTTTGCCTAGCCTGTGCCTAGCCTGTGCCTAGCCTGTGCCTAGCCTGTGTCTAGCCTGTGCCTTGCCTGAGACTGGCATGTGCATAGCCTGTGCCTAGCCAGTGTTTAGCCTGTGTCTAGCCTGTGCCTTGCCTGAGACTGGCATGTGCATAGCGTGTGTCTAGCCAGTGTCTAGCCTGTGCCTTGCCTGTGACTGGCATGTGCATAGCCTGTGCCTAGCCTGTGTCTAGCCTGTGTCTAGCCTGTGCCTTGCCTGAGACAGGCATGCGCATAGCGTGTGCCTAGCCAGTGTCTAGCCAGTGCCTAGCCTGTGCCTAGCCTGTGCCTAGCCAGTGTCTAGCCTTTGTCTAGCCTGTGCATAGCCTGTGTCTAGCCTGTGCCTAGCCAGTGTATAGCCTCTGTCTAGCCTGTGTCTAGTCTGTGTCTAGCCGGTGTCCAGCCGGTGTCTAGCCTGTGCCTAGCTTGTGACTGGCATGTGCACAGCCTGTGCCTAGCCAGTGTCTAGCCTGTGCCTTGCCAGTGACTGGCATGTGCATAGCCTGTGCCTAGCCAGTGTCTAGCCTTTGTCTAGTCTGTGCATAGCCTGTGTCTAGCCTGTGCCTAGCCAGTGTATAGCCTCTGTCTAGCCGGTGTCTAGCCTGTGTCTACCCTGTGCCTAGCCTGTGCCTAGCCTGTGACTGGCCTGTGCCTAGCCAGTGTCTAGCCTGTGTCTAGCCTGTGCCTTGCCTGTGACTGGCATGTGCATAGCCTGTGCCTAGCCAGTGTCTAGCCTGTGCTTTGCCTGAGACAGACATGTGCATAGCGTGTGCCTAGCCAGTGTCTAGCCAGTGCCTAGCCTGTGCCTAGCCAGTGTCTAGCCTTTGTCTAGCCTGTACATAGCCTGTGTCTAGCCTGTGCCTAGCCAGTGTAAAGCCTCTGTCTAGCCTGTGTCTAGTCTGTGTCTAGCCGGTGTGTAGCCGTTGTCTAGCCTGTGCCTAGCCTGTGCCTAGCCTGTGACTGGCCTGTGCCTAGCCAGTGTCTAGCCAGTACCTAGCCTGTGCCTAGCCAGTGCCTAGCCTGTGCCTAGCCTGTGCCTAGCCTGTGTCTAGCCTGTGCCTAGCCTGTGTCTAGCCTGTGTCTAGCCTGTGCCTTGCCTGTGAATGGCATGTGTCTAGCCAGTGCCTAGCCTGTGCCTAGCCAGTGTCTAGCCTTTCTCTAGCCTGTGTTTAGCCTGTGTCTAGCCTGTGCCTTGCCTGTGAATGGCATGTGTCTAGCCAGTGCCTAGCCTGTGCCTAGCCAGAGTCTAGCCTTTCTCTAGCCTGTGTTTAGCCTGTGTCTAGCCTGTGCCTAGCCTGTGACTGGCCTGTGCCTAGCCAGTGTCTAGCCAGTGCCTAGCCTGTGCCTAGCCTGTGCCTAGCCTGTGTCTAGCCTGTGCCTAGCCTGTGTCTAGCCTGTGTCTAGCCTGTGCCTTGCCTGTGAATGGCATGTGTCCAGCCAGTGCCTAGCCTGAGCCTAGCCAGTGTCTAGCCTTTCTCTAGCCTTTGTCTAGCCTGTGTCTAGCCTGTGCCTAGCCAGCGTATAGCCTGTGCCTAGCCAGTGTCTAGCCTGTGCCCAGCCAGTGTCTAGCCTGTGTCTAGCCTGTGCCTAGCCAGTTTCTAGCTTGTGTCTAGCCTGTGCTTAGCCAGTGTCTAGTCTGTGCCAATCCAGTGTCTAGCCTGTGCCTAGCCAGTGTCTAGCCTGTGTCTAGCCTGTGCCTTGCCAGTGGCTGGCATGTGCATAGCCTGTGCCTAGCCAGTGTCTATCCTGTGCCTTGCCTGTGACTGGCATGTGCCTAGCCTGTGCCGAGCCTGTGCCTAGCCTGTGCCTAGCCTGTGCCTAGCCTGTGCCTAGCCTGTGCCTAGCCTGTGCCTAGCCTGTGCCTAGCCTGTGCCTAGCCTGTGCCTAGCCTGTGCCTAGCCTTTGCCTAGCCTGTGTCTAGCCTGTGTCTAGCCTGTGTCTAGCCTGTGCCTTGCCTGTGACTGGCATGTGCATAGCCTGTGACTGGCATGTGCATAGCCTGTGACTAGCCAGTGTCTAGCCTGTGTCTAGCCTGTGCCTAGCCTGTGTCTAGCCTGTGTCTAGCCTGTGCCTTGCCTGTGACTGGCATGTGCATAGCCTGTGCCTAGCCAGTGTCTAGCCTGTGTCTACCCTGTGCCTTGCCTTAGACTGGCATGTGCATAGCGTGTGCCTAGCCAGTGTCTAGCCAGTGCCTAGCCTGTGCCTAGCCAGTGTCTAGCCAGTGCCTAGCCTGTGCCTAGCCTGTGCCTAGCCAGTGTCTAGCCAGTGCCTAGCCTGTGCCTAGCCAGTGCCTAGCCTGTGTCTAGCCTGTGTCTAGCCTGTGCCTTGCCTGTGCCTAGCCTGTGCATAGCCTATGCCTAGCCAGTGTCTAGCCTGTGTCTAGCCTGTGTCTAGCCTGTGTCTAGCCTGTGTCTAGCCTGTGCCTTGCCTGAGACAGGCATGTGCATAGCGTGTGCCTAGCATGTGTCAAGCCAGTGCCTAGCCTGTGCCTAGCCAGTGTCTAGCCTTTGTCTAGCCAGTGCCTAGCCTGTGCCTTGCCTGTGCCTAGCCTGTGTCTAGCCTGTGTCTAGCCTGTGCCTTGCCTGTGACTGGCATGTGCATAGCCTATGCCTAGCCAGTGTCTAGCCTTTGTCTAGCCTGTGCATAGCCTGTGTCTGGCCTGTGCCTAGCCAGTGTATAGCCTCTGTCTAGCCTGTGTCTAGTCAGTGTCTAGCCGGTGTCTAGCCTGTGCCTAGCCTGTGCCTAGCCTCTGACTGGCCTGTGCCTAGCCTGTGACTAGCTTGTGCCTAGCCAGTGCCTAGCCTGTGCCTAGCCTGTGCTTAGCCTGTGCCTAGCCTGTGCCTAGCCTGTGCCTAGCCTGTGGCTAGCCTGTGTCTAGCCTGTGTCTAGCCTGTGTCTAGCCTTTGTCTAGCCTGTGTCCAGCCTGTGTCTAGCCTGTGTCTAGCCTGTGTCTAGCCTGTGTCTAGCCTTTGTCTAGCCTGTGTCCAGCCTGTGTCTAGCCTGTGTCTAGCCTGTGTCTAGCCTGTGTCCAGCCTGTGTCTAGCCTGTGTCTAGCCTGTGTCTAGCCTGTGTCTAGCCTGTGTCTAGCCTGTGTCTAGCCTGTGTCTAGCTTGTGTCTAGCCTGTGTCTAGCCTGTGTCTAGCCTGTGTCTAGCCTGTGTCTAGCCTGTGTCTAGCCTGTGCCTAGCCAGTGTCTAGCCTGTGTCTAGCCTGTGCCTTGCCTGTGACTGGCATGTGCCTAGCCTGTGCCCAGCCTGTGCCTAGCCTGTGCCTAGCCTGTGCCTAGCCTGTGCCTAGCCTGTGCCTAGCCTGTGCCTAGCCTGTGCCTAGCCTGTGCCTAGCCTGTGCCTAGCCTGTGCCTAGCCTGTGCCTAGCCTGTGCCTAGCCTGTGCCTAGCCTGTGCCTAGCCTGTGCCTAGCCTGTGTCTAGCCTGTGTCTAGCCTGTGTCTAGCCTGTGCCTTGCCTGTGACTGGCATGTGCATAGCCTGTGACTGGCATGTGCATAGCCTGTGCCTAGCCAGTGTCTAGCCTGTGTCTAGCCTGTGCCTAGCCTGTGTCTAGCCTGTGTCTAGCCTGTGCCTTGCCTGTGACTGGCATGTGCATAGCCTGTGCCTAGCCAGTGTCTAGCCTGTGTCTAGCCTGTGCCTTGCCTTAGACTGGCATGTGCATAGCGTGTGCCTAGCCAGTGTCTAGCCAGTGCCTAGCCTGTGCCTAGCCAGTGTCTAGCCAGTGCCTAGCCTGTGCCTAGCCTGTGCCTAGCCAGTGTCTAGCCAGTGCCTAGCCTGTGCCTAGCCAGTGCCTAGCCTGTGTCTAGCCTGTGTCTAGCCTGTGCCTTGCCTGTGCCTAGCCTGTGCATAGCCTATGCCTAGCCAGTGTCTAGCCTGTGTCTAGCCTGTGTCTAGCCTGTGTCTAGCCTGTGCCTTGCCTGAGACAGGCATGTGCATAGCGTGTGCCTAGCATGTGTCAAGCCAGTGCCTAGCCTGTGCCTAGCCAGTGTCTAGCCTTTGTCTAGCCAGTGCCTAGCCTGTGCCTTGCCTGTGCCTAGCCTGTGTCTAGCCTGTGTCTAGCCTGTGCCTTGCCTGTGACTGGCATGTGCATAGCCTATGCCTAGCCAGTGTCTAGCCTTTGTCTAGCCTGTGCATAGCCTGTGTCTGGCCTGTGCCTAGCCAGTGTATAGCCTCTGTCTAGCCTGTGTCTAGTCAGTGTCTAGCCGGTGTCTAGCCTGTGCCTAGCCTGTGCCTAGCCTGTGACTGGCCTGTGCCTAGCCTGTGACTAGCTTGTGCCTAGCCAGTGCCTAGCCTGTGCCTAGCCTGTGCCTAGCCTGTGCCTAGCCTGTGCCTAGCCTGTGCCTAGCCTGTGCCTAGCCTGTGCCTAGCCTGTGCCTAGCCTGTGGCTAGCCTGTGCCTAGCGTATGCCTAGCCTGTGTCTAGCCTGTGTCTAGCCTGTGTCTAGCCTGTGTCTAGCCTTTGTCTAGCCTGTGTCCAGCCTGTGTCTAGCCTGTGTCTAGCCTGTGTCTAGCCTGTGTCTAGCCTTTGTCTAGCCTGTGTCCAGCCTGTGTCTAGCCTGTGTCTAGCCTGTGTCTAGCCTGTGTCTAGCCTGTGTCTAGCCTGTGTCTAGCCTGTGTCTAGCCTGTGTCTAGCCTGTGTCTAGCCTGTGTCTAGCCTGTGTCTAGCTTGTGTCTAGCCTGTGTCTAGCCTGTGTCTAGCCTGTGTCTAGCCTGTGTCTAGCCTGTGTCTAGCCTGTGCCTAGCCAGTGTCTAGCCTGTGTCTAGCCTGTGCCTTGCCTGTGACTGGCATGTGACTGGCATGTGCATAGCCTGTGCCTAGCCAGTGTCTAGCCTGTGTCTAGCCTGTGTCTTGCCTGAGACTGGCATGTGCATAGCGTGTGCCTAGCCAGTGTCTAGCCTGTGTCTAGCCTGAGCCTTGCCAGAGACTGGCATGTGCATAGCGTGTGCCTAGCCAGTGTCTAGCCTGTGTCTAGCCTGTGCCTTGCCTGAGACAGGCATGTGCATAGCGTGTGCCTAGCCTGTGTCTAGCCAGTGCCTAGCCTGTGCCTAGCCTGTGCCTTGCCTGTGTCTAGCCTGTGTCTAGCCTGTGCGTTGCCTGTGACTGGCATGTGCATAGCTGTGTCTAGCATGTGCCTTGCCTAAGACTGGCATGTGCATAGCGTGTGCCTAGCCAGTGTCTAGCCAGTGCCTAGCCTGTGCCTAGCCAGTGTCTAGCCTTTGTCTAGCCAGTGCCTTGTCTGTGCCTAGATTGTGCCTAGCCTATGCCTAGCTAGTGTCTAGCCTGTGTCTAGCCTGTGCCTTGCCTGAGACAGGCATGTGCATAGCGTGTGCCTAGGCAGTGTCTAGCCATTGTCTGGCCGGTGTCTAGCCGGTGTCTAGCCTGTGCCTAGCCTGTGCCTAGCCTGTGACTGGCCTGTGTCTAGCCTGTGACTAGCCTGTGTCTAGCCTGTGTCCAGCCTGTGTCTAGCCTGTGTCTAGCCTGTTTCTAGCCTGTGTCTAGCCTTAGACTGGCATGTGCATAGCGTGTGCCTAGCCAGTGTCTAGCCAGTGCCTAGCCTGTGCCTAGCCAGTGTCTAGCCAGTGCCTAGCCTGTGCCTAGCCAGTGTCTAGCCTTTGTCTAGCCAGTGCCTTGTCTGTGCCTAGATTGTGCCTAGCCTATGCCTAGCCAGTGTCTAGCCTGTGTCTAGCCTGTGCCTTGCCTGAGACAGGCATGTGCATAGCGTGTGCCTAGGCAGTGTCTAGCCATTGTCTGGCCGGTGTCTAGCCGGTGTCTAGCCTGTGCCTAGCCTGTGCCTAGCCTGTGACTGGCCTGTGTCTAGCCTGTGACTAGCTTGTGCCTAGCCTGTGACTAGCTTGTGCCTAGCCAGTGCCTAGCCTGTGCCTAGCCTGTGCCTAGCCTGTGCCTAGCCTGTGGCTAGCCAGCGCCTAGCCTATGCCTAGCCTGTGTCTAGCCTGTGTCTAGCCTGTGTCCAGCCTGTGTCTAGCCTGTGTCTAGCCTGTGTCTAGCCTGTGTCCAGCCTGTGTCTAGCCTGTGTCTAGCCTGTGTCTAGCCTGTGTCTAGCCTTAGACTGGCATGTGCATAGCGTGTGCCTAGCCAGTGTCTAGCCAGTCCCTAGCCTGTGCCTACCCAGTGTCTAGCCTTTGTCTAGCCAGTGCCTAGCCTGTGCCTTGCCTGTGCCTAGCCTGTGTCTAGCCTGTGTCTAGCCTGAGACTGGCATGTGCACAGCGTGTGCCTAGCCAGTGTCTAGCCCGTGTCTAGCCTGTGCCTTGCCAGAGACTGGCATGTGCATAGCGTGTGCCTAGCCAGTGTCTAGCCTGTGTCTAGCCTGTGCCTTGCCTGAGACAGGCATGTGCATAGCGTGTGCCTAGCCTGTGTCTAGCCAGTGCCTAGCCTGTGCCTAGCCTGTGCCTAGCCTGTGTCTAGCCTGTGTCTAGCCTTTGTCTAGCCAGTGTCTAGCCTGTGCCTTGCCTGTGACTGGCATGTGCATAGCCTATGCCTAGCCAGTGTCTAGCCTGTGTCTAGTCTGTGCCTTGCCTGAGACAGGCATGTGCATAGCGTGTGCCTAGCCAGTGTCTAGCCAGTGCCTAGCCTGTGCCTAGCCAGTGTCTAGCCTTTGTCTAGCCAGTGCCTAGCCTGTGCCTTGCCTGTGCCTAGCCTGTGTCTAGCCTGTGTCTAGCCTGTGTCTAGCCTGTGCCTTGCCTGTGACTGGCATGTGCATAGCCTATACCTAGCCAGTGTCTAGCCTTTGTCTAGCCTGTGCATAGCCTGTGTCTGGCCTGTGCCTAGCCAGTGTATAGCCTCTGCCTAGCCTGTGTCTAGTCAGTGTCTAGCCGGTGTCTAGCCGGTGTCTAGCCTGTGCCTAGGCTGTGCCTAGCCTGTGCCTAGCCTGTGACTGGCCTGTGACTAGCCTGTGACTAGCTTGTGCCTAGCCAGTGCCTAGCCTGTGCCTAGCCTGTGCCTAGCCTGTGCCTAGCCTGTGCCTAGCCTGTGCCTAGCCTGTGCCTAGCCTGTGCCTAGCCTGTGTCTGGCCTGTGTCCAGCCTGTGTCTAGCCTGTGTCTAGCCTGTGTCTAGCCTGTGTCCAGTTTGTGTCTAGCCTGTGTCTAGCCTGTGTCTAGCCTGTGTCTAGCCTGTGTCTAGCCTGTTTCTAGCCTGTGTCTAGCCTGTGTCTAGCCTGTGGCTAGCTTGTGTCTAGCCTTTCTCTAGCCTGTGTCTAGCCTGTGTCTAGCCTGTGTCTAGCCTGTGTCTAGCCTGTGTTTAGCCTGTGCCTAGCCAGTGTCTAGCCAGTGTCTAGCCTGAGTCTAGCCTGTGCCTTGCCAGTGACTGGCATGTGCATAGCCTGTGCCTAGCCAGTGTCTAACCTGTGTCTAGCCTGTGCCTAGCCTGTGCCTAGCCTGTGCCTAGCCTGTGCCTAGCCTGTGCCTAGCCTGTGCCTAGCCTGTGCCTAGCCTGTGCCTAGCCTGTGCCTAGCCTGTGCCTAGCCTGTGCCTAGCCTGTGTCTAGCCTGTGCCTTGCCTGAGACTGGCATGTGCATAGCCTGTGCCTAGCCTAAGCCTAGCCTGTGCCTAGCCTGTGCCTTGCCTGAGACTGGCATGTGCATAGCGTGTGCCTAGCCAGTGTCTAGCCTGTGCCTTGCCTGTGACTGGCATGTGCATAGCCTGTGCCTAGCCTGTGTCTAGCCTGTGTCTAGCCTGTGCGTTGCCTGAGACAGGCATGTACATAGCGTGTGCCTAGCCAGTGTCTAGCCAGTGCCTAGCCTGTGCGTAGCCAGTGTCTAGCCTTTGTCTAGCCTGTGCATAGCCTGTGTCTAGCCTGTGCCTAGCCAGTGTATAGCCTCTGTCTAGCCTGTGTCTAGTCTGTGTCTAGCCGGTGTCCAGCCGGTGTCTAGCCTGTGCCTAGCCAGTGCCTAGCCTGTGACTGGCCTGTGCCTAGCCTGTGCCTAGCTTGTGCCTAGCTTGTGCCTAGCCTGTGCCTAGCCTGTGCCTAGCCTGTGCCTAGCCTGTGCCTAGCCTGTGGCTAGCCTGTGCCTAGCCTATACCTAGCCTGTGTCTAGCCTGTGTCTAGCCTGTGTCTAGCCTGTGTCTAGCCTGTGTCTAGCCTGTGTCTAGCCTGTGTCCAGCTTGTGTCTAGCCTGTGTCTAGCCTGTGTCTAGCCTGTGTCTAGCCTTTGTCTAGCCTGTGCCTAGCCTGTGTCTAGCCTGTGTCTAGCCTGTGTCTAGCCTGTGTCTAGCCTGTGTCTAGCCTGTGTCTAGCCTGTGTCTAGCCTGTGTCTAGCCTGTGTCTAGCCTGTGTCTAGCCTGTGTTTAGCCTGTGTCTAGCCTGTGTCTAGCCTGTGTCTAGCCTGTGTCTAGCCTGTGTCTAGCCTGTGACTAGCCAGTGTCTAGCCTGTGTCTAGCCTGTGCCTTGCCTGTGACTGGCATGTGACTGGCATGTGCATAGCCTGTGCCTAGCCAGTGTCTAGCCTGTGTCTAGCCTGTGCCTTGCCTGAGACTGGCATGTGCACAGCGTGTGCCTAGCCAGTGTCTAGCCCGTGTCTAGCCTGTGCCTTGCCAGAGACTGGCATGTGCATAGCGTGTGCCTAGCCAGTGTCTAGCCTGTGTCTAGCCTGTGCCTTGCCTGAGACAGGCATGTGCATAGCGTGTGCCTAGCCTGTGTCTAGCCAGTGCCTAGCCTGTGCCTAGCCTGTGCCTAGCCTGTGTCTAGCCTGTGTCTAGCCTGTGCCTTGCCTGTGACTGGCATGTGCACAGCGTGTGCCTAGCCAGTGTCTAGCCAGTGCCTAGCTTGTGCCTGGCCAGTGTCCAGCCTTTGTCTAGCCTGTGTCTAGCCTGTTCCTAGCCAGCGTATAGCCTGTGCCTAGCCAGTGTCTAGCCTGTGCCCAGCCAGTGTCTAGCCTGTGTCTAGCCTGTGCCTAGCCAGTTTCTAGCTTGTGTCTAGCCTGTGCTTAGCCAGTGTCTAGTCTGTGCCAATCCAGTGTCTAGCCTGTGCCTAGCCAGTGTCTAGCCTGAGTCTAGCCTGTGCCTTGCCAGTGACTGGCATGTGCATAGCCTGTGCCTAGCCAGTGTCTAACCTGTGTCTAGCCTGTGCCTAGCCTGGCCTGTGCCTAGCCTGTGCCTAGCCTGTGCCTAGCCTGTGCCTAGCCTGTGCCTAGCCTGTGCCTAGCCTGTGCCTAGCCTGTGCCTAGCCTGTGCCTAGCCTGTGCCTAGCCTGTGCCTAGCCTGTGCCTAGCCTGTGCCTAGCCTGTGCCTAGCCTGTGCCTAGCCTGTGCCTAGCCTGTGCCTAGCCTGTGTCTAGCCTGTGCCTAGCCTGTGCCTTGCCTGAGACTGGCATGTGCATAGCCTGTGCCTAGCCAGTGTTTAGCCTGTGTCTAGCCTGTGCCTTGCCTGAGACTGGCATGTGCATAGCGTGTGCCTAGCCAGTGTCTAGCCTGTGCCTTGCCTGTGACTGGCATGTGCATAGCCTGTGCCTAGCCTGTGTCTAGCCTGTGTCTAGCCTGTGCCTTGCCTGAGACAGGCATGTGCATAGCGTGTGCCTAGCCAGTGTCTAGCCAGTGCCTAGCCTGTGCCTAGCCAGTGTATAGCCTCTGTCTAGCCTGTGTCTAGTCTGTGTCTAGCCGGTGTCCAGCCGGTGTCTAGCCTGTGCCTAGCCTGTGCCTAGCCTGTGACTGGCCTGTGCCTAGCCTGTGCCTAGCTTGTGCCTAGCTTGTGCCTAGCCTGTGCCTAGCCTGTGCCTAGCCTGTGCCTAGCCTGTGCCTAGCCTGTGGCTAGCCTGTGCCTAGCCTATACCTAGCCTGTGTCTAGCCTGTGTCTAGCCTGTGTCTAGCCTGTGTCTAGCCTGTGTCTAGCCTGTGTCTAGCCTGTGTCTAGCCTGTGTCCAGCCTGTGTCCAGCCTGTGTCTAGCCTGTGTCTAGCCTGTGTCTAGCCTGTGTCTAGCCTTTGTCTAGCCAGTGCCTAGCCTGTGTCTAGCCTGTGTCTAGCCTGTGTCTAGCCTGTGCCAATCCAGTGTCTAGCCTGTGCCTTGCCTGTGTCTAGCCTGTGTCTAGCCTGTGTCTAGCCTGTGTCTAGCTTGTGTCTAGCCTGTGTCTAGCCTGTGTCTAGCCTGTGCCTAGCCTGAGTCTAGCCTGTGTCTAGCCTGTGTCTAGCCTGTGTCTAGCCTGTGTCTAGCCTGTGTCTAGCCTGTGTTTAGCCTGTGTCTAGCCTGTGTCTAGCCTGTGTCTAGCCTGTGTCTAGCCTGTGTCTAGCCTGTGTCTAGCCTGTGACTAGCCAGTGTCTAGCCTGTGTCTAGCCTGTGCCTTGCCAGAGACTGGCATGTGCATAGCGTGTGCCTAGCCAGTGTCTAGCCTGTGTCTAACCTGTGCCTTGCCTGAGACAGGCATGTGCATAGCGTGTGCCTAGCCTGTGTCTATCCAGTGCCTAGCCTGTGCCTAGCCTGTGCCTAGCCTGTGTCTAGCCTGTGTCTAGCCTGTGCGTTGCCTATGACTGGCATGTGCATAGCCTGTGCCTAGCCTGTGTCTAGCCTGTGTCTAGCCTGTGCCTAGCCTGTGTCTAGCCTGTGTCTAGTCTGTGCCTTGCTTGTGACTGGCATGTGCATAGCCTGTGCCTAGCCAGTGTCTAGCCTCTGTCTAGCCTGTGCCTTGCCTGAGACAGGCATGTGCATAGCGTGTGCCTAGCCAGTGTCTAGCCAGTGCCTAGCCTGTGTCTAGCCTGTGCCTACCCTGTGTCTAGCCTGTGTCTAGCCTATGCCTTGCCTGTGACTGGCATGTGCATAGCCTATGCCTAGCCTGTGTCTAGCCTATGTCTAGCCTGTGCCTTGCCTGAGACAGGCATGTGCATAGCGTGTGCCTAGCCAGTGTCTAGCCAGTGCCTAGCCTGTGCCTAGCCAGTGTCTAGCCTCTGTCTAGCCTCTGTCTAGCCTGTGTATAGTCAGTCGCTAGCCGGTGTCTAGCCAGTGTCTAGCCTGTGCCTGGCCTGTGCCTAGCCTGTGACTGGCCTGTGCCTAGCCTGTGACTGGCCTGTGCCTAGCCTGTGCCTAGCCTACACCTAGCCTGTGTCTAGCCTGTGTCTAGCCTGTGTCTAGCCTGTGCCTAGCCTGTGCCTTGCCTGTGACTGGCATGTGCATAGCCTGTGCCTAGCCAGTGTCTAGCCTGTGTCTAGCCTGTGCCTTGCCTGAGACTGGCATGTGCATAGCGTGTGCCTAGCCAGTGTCTAGCCAGTGCCTAGCCTGTGCCTAGCCAGTGCCTAGCCTGTGCCTAGCCAGTGTCTAGCCTTTGTCTAGCCTGTGTCTAGCCTGTGTCTAGCCTGTGCCTTGCCTGTGACTGGCATGTGCACAGCGTGTGCCTAGCCAGTGTCTAGCAAGTGCCTAGCTTGTGCCTGGCCAGTGTCCAGCCTTTGTCTAGCCTGTGTCTAGCCTGTTCCTAGCCAGCGTATAGCCTGTGCCTAGCCAGTGTCTAGCCTGTGCCCAGCCAGTGTCTAGCCTGTGTCTAGCCTGTGCCTAGCCAGTTTCTAGCTTGTGTCTAGCCTGTGCTTAGCCAGTGTCTAGTCTGTGCCAATCCAGTGTCTAGCCTGTGCCTAGCCAGTGTCTAGCCTGAGTCTAGCCTGTGCCTTGCCAGTGACTGGCATGTGCATAGCCTGTGCCTAGCCAGTGTCTAACCTGTGTCTAGCCTGTGCCTAGCCTGTGCCTAGCCTGTGCCTAGCCTGTGCCTAGCCTGTGCCTAGCCTGTGCCTAGCCTGTGCCTAGCCTGTGCCTAGCCTGTGCCTAGCCTGTGCCTAGCCTGTGCCTAGCCTGTGCCTAGCCTGTGCCTAGCCTGTGCCTAGCCTGCGCCTAGCCTGTGCCTAGCCTGTGTCTAGCCTGTGCCTTGCCTGACACTGGCATGTGCATAGCCTGTGCCTAGCCAGTGTTTAGCCTGTGTCTAGCCTGTGCCTTGCCTGAGACTGGCATGTGCATATCGTGTGCCTAGCCAGTGTCTAGCCTGTGCCTTGCCTGTGACTGGCATGTGCATAGCCTGTGCCTAGCCTGTGTCTAGCCTGTGCCTTGCCTGTGCCTAGCCTGTGCCTAGCCTGTGCCTAGCCTGTGCCTAGCCTGTGCCTAGCCTGTGCCTAGCCTGTGCCTAGCCTGTGCCTAGCCTGTGCCTAGCCTGTGCCTAGCCTGTGCCTAGCCTGTGCCTAGCCTGTGCCTAGCCTGCGCCTAGCCTGTGCCTAGCCTGTGTCTAGCCTGTGCCTTGCCTGACACTGGCATGTGCATAGCCTGTGCCTAGCCAGTGTTTAGCCTGTGTCTAGCCTGTGCCTTGCCTGAGACTGGCATGTGCATAGCGTGTGCCTAGCCAGTGTCTAGCCTGTGCCTTGCCTGTGACTGGCATGTGCATAGCCTGTGCCTAGCCTGTGTCTAGCCTGTGCCTTGCCTGAGACAGGCATGTGCATAGCGTGTGCCTAGCCAGTGTCTAGCTAGTGCCTAGCCTGTGCCTAGCCAGTGTCTAGCCAGTGCCTAGCCTGTGCCTAGCCAGTGTCTAGCCTTTGTCTAGCCTGTGCATAGCCTGTGCATAGCCTGTGTCTAGCCTGTGCCTAGCCAGTGTATAGCCTCTGTCTAGCCTGTGTCTAGTCTGTGTCTAGCCGGTGTCCAGCCGGTGTCTAGCCTGTGCCTAGCCTGTGCCTAGCCTGTGACTGGCCTGTGCCTAGCCTGTGCCTAGCTTGTGCCTAGCCTGTGCCTAGCCTGTGCCTAGCCTGTGGCTAGCCTGTGCCTAGCGTATACCTAGCCTGTGTCTAGCCTGTGTCTAGCCTGTGTCTAGCCTGTGTCTAGCCTGTGTCCAGCCTGTGTCTAGCCTGTGTCTAGCCTGTGTCTAGCCTGTGTCTAGCCTTTGTCTAGCCTGTGTCTAGCCTGTGTCTAGCCTGTTTCTAGCCTGTGTCTAGCCTGTGTCTAGCCTGTGTCTAGCCTGTGTCTAGCCTGTGTCTAGCCTGTGCCTAGCCTGAGTCTAGCCTGTGTCTAGCCTGTGTCTAGCCTGTGTCTAGCCTGTGTCTAGCCTGTGTCTAGCCTGTGTCTAGCCTGTGTCTAGCCTGTGTCTAGCCTGTGTCTAGCCTGTGTCTAGCCTGTGTCTAGCCTGTGTCTAGCCTGTGTCTAGCCTGTGTCTAGCCTGTGTCTAGCCTGTGTCTAGCCTGTTTCTAGCCTGTGTCTAGCCTGTGTCTAGCCTGTGTCTAGCCTGTGCCTTGCCTGTGACTGGCATGTGACTGGCATGTGCATAGCCTGTGCCTAGCCAGTGTCTAGCCTGTGTCTAGCCTGTGCCTTGCCTGAGACTGGCATGTGCACAGCGTGTGCCTACCCAGTGTCTAGCCTGTGTCTAGCCTGTGCCTTGCCAGAGACTGGCATGTGCATAGCGTGTGCCTAGCCAGTGTCTAGCCTGTGTCTAGCCTGTGCCTTGCCTGAGACAGGCATGTGCATAGCGTGTGCCTAGCCTGTGTCTAGCCAGTGCCTAGCCTGTGCCTAGCCTGTGCCTAGCCTGTGTCTAGCCTGTGTCTAGCCTGTGCGTTGCCTGTGACTGGCATGTGCATAGCCTGTGCCAAGCCTGTGTCTAGCCTGTGTCTAGCCTGTGCCTAGCCTGTGTCTAGCCTGTGTCTAGCCTGTGCCTTGCCTGTGACTGGCATGTGCATAGCCTGTGCCTAGCCTGTGTCTAGCCTGTGCCTTGCCTGAGACAGGCATGTGTATAGCGTGTGCCTAGCCTGTGTCTAGCCAGTGCCTAGCCTGTGCCTAGCCTGTGCCTAGCCTGTGTCTAGCCTGTGTCTAGCCTGTGCGTTGCCTGTGACTGGCATGTGCATAGCCTGTGCCAAGCCTGTGTCTAGCCTGTGTCTAGCCTGTGCCTAGCCTGTGTCTAGCCTGTGTCTAGCCTGTGCCTTGCCTGTGACTGGCATGTGCATAGCCTGTGCCTAGCCAGTGTCTAGCCTGTGTCTAGCCTATGCCTTGCCTGAGACTAACATGTGCATAGCGTGTGCCTAGCCAGTGTCTAGCCAGTGCCTAGCCTGTGCCTAGCCAGTGTCCTAGCCTTTGCCTAGCCAGTGCCTAGCCTGTGTCTAGCCTGTGTCCTGGACCTGTGTCTAGCCACGTGTCT